>BLKR01015013.1:0-130592 GCA_011170035.1 Teleogryllus occipitalis
AAGAGACGGAAGAGCGAGGGCGCGAAATGACAACGTAGAAGCTCAAGTGGCGATGGAGGAGACCATCCTGTCGAGGGCAATGTGAATGAGAGAAGTAACTATGACGATGTTATCAAAATGAAGCAATCTAGAAGAGAATGGCATCATTGGTTTCAACGAAAAATGATATCAGAGGGGACCTTTTTATTCGCTAAAATGAATTTGTATACCTCATGTGAGTTTTTATAAGGTCTCACGAATGCGTAGAGCAATTCTACATACAAAAAGTTTCTTTAAAGGTCCCTTTTCTACAACTTGGTCATACAGTGACCACTCTGCTTTTTTAAATGTACGGGGAAGCCCCGTACCCTTAAATGTAAGGAGAACACCTAAAAACAACAAACACACGAACAACACATGCTCGAAATATGTCGAATATTTCGCAAATGTTTTTAAATGCAATAACGTACATTTCCAACAGCATTTTCCTTCTTTCTAATTCTGATGCTTGGTATGGGGCCAAGAAAATAAGGTTATAGGCAAATAGAGGAAGGGTATACTGGGAAAATTGGCACGGTGTGACGGGTCTTGGAGAAACAATGGCACTACCATAAATTAATGAATTTTCGAAAACTTCTTTTAATGCTGTTCACCAACATGAGTTCTAAGTTTGTAAAAGCTTTGTCAAATATTGGTTAGATGAAGACCGTCACCATCAAATACAGTGTTTATTTCACATTAAAGAATTACTGAAGTAATACATTTGACAATCAACTAAGCGGTTTAAAATGAAAATATTCTGTGGCGACTACTTAAATTTTATATACCTCGTCTAGTAGTAACGTATTCATCTTGATAGCATTTTCATTATTTTACCTTGATTCATTGAAGAAATTCTTCCTATTTTACATACGTCGAGAGTTGTAGTTTTCCGTTGCCCACCTAATGTTACATTTTTTGGACTCTATTTTAAATAATTAGACAACAATAAATAAGGGAAGAACTATGTAAAACCGCGTAGGTGGTTCCGTATTTGTATAAATAAATACGTAGAAACGGATACAAAAAAGGGCAGATACCAGATGTATGTATCCAAACGACACCAGCAACCCTCTTTCCAATTTTTTTATGTGTATTTTTCACGAAACGGTAAATGCAGAGACTTAATACTGCATGAAATAACAGGAATGATATATGAACAGGCAAGCGAACGCGAGAAGAAACAACACAAGCTAGGGATCGTTACCAAAGTCCATAGGAATTAAACAAGGGCATTACATACGGCATTTTGAGGAACGAAAATGAAAAGAAAATGTTAGCGAAAAGTAAGGTGGATTTATTTATTTATTTATTTAACGTCAAACAGTTAAAAACTGTGCGTGACGTGCTATGGGAAGAAGTCAATTCTGGGGAGAAGGCGAGAATGGGAAGAAGTAAATAAATAGGATGCGCTATTGTGTTGTAGCTAATAAAATGAGTGGGGAGATGAAATGAAAAATGTGAATAAAAAAATAGGTGGTCAAAACACGATGGTATGATGATGCAGACTTCGAGAAAAGAGGGGAAGCCGGAAAAAGCAGCCTGCAAAAGAGCGCGAACGCAGGGCGTGTGTAGACAGGGGGCGGGGCCAGGTGAGCGGGGGAAATGAAGGGCCTGGTGGGAGTGCGGCCGCGGCGAGCGCGCGCGCGGCGGGGACGGATGTCGGCAGGTGCGCGGGAAGGAGTAGGCGCTGGGGAGTGGGCGGAAGAATCGGGGACGGGGGCGCAGGCGACGACCGGTTCCGAGAGGACGAGCGAGACGAGACGAGACGGACGGGACGGGACGAGGCAGCGGTCGCGGAACGGCGCGCCGCGCAAGCGGGCGGGCGGCGAGACAAGAAGCGCAAACAAAGGCTGTGTATTCACGGACAAGACTCGGAATAATTAAAGCGGCGCCAGGAGAGGCACTGCAGGGCGCGGCGCGACACGAGACGGGTGGGGAGGCAAGGCGGGGCGGAGCGGGGCGGGGCGGAGTGCGAATGCATGGGGTGAGTTGGGGCGCGGCGCAAAGCATGTGAGAGAACGCGGACAGGACGAGGGTTCTTGGAGATTGCATAGGATGAGCAAGAGAAGGCGTAGAGACGCAAACAGGAAGAAAAAAAGGCCAAGAAAGGGAGAAATAAAGTGGGAAGAGAGAGCGGTTGAGGCAAAACGATGCGCAAGAAATGTGATGAGGTGAAATAACAATGGCGGACCTGAGTGAGATCTATGTAGCCGCAGAAACAGTCCGGAATTTGCGAAGCGAGAATCAAGGGAAAAGAACCGGAACGAAAGGGCGGAGCAGTGTGAAACTGGCAGGTCGGTGTGGGTTTTGTGATCGAGCGTTGCTCAGAGAACTGCGGGTAAAAGGAAAACCGGGTAGGTGGGATAGAATTGGCGGGAACTGGCGGAGAGGAACAGGATTGAAGGAACTGGCAAGGAAGGAGAAGCTGACGAGAAGGAACCGGTGGGGGTGAACTGGCGGGGAAGCTAGCGGGGAGCAGTGGGGGGCAACTGCTGGGGAGGAATTGGCAGAGCGGAAATGGCGGGAGGAATTAGCAAAGCGGAAATGGCGGGGAGAAATTGGCAGAGCGGAAATCGCGGGGAGAAAAACGACATAGCGGAAATGGCGGGGAGGGATAAGCAGGGCGGAAAAGGTGGGGATGAATTAGAAGAGCAGAATGGCGGGGAGAAATTTACAGAGCGAAGATGGCGGAGAGGAATTAGCCGAGCGGAAATGGCGGGAAGGAACTGGCGGAGCGGAAGTGGCGGGGAAAATAAGCAGAAAAGAACTGGTGGGGAGGAGCTGACGTGGTCGAAATGACGGGAGGAGCTGGGAGGGGCATAGATTATTTGATTTTATTGATCCACTGATTACATGTGCCGCTTGCGGCAGCGAAGGCAGTAGTCTCCTCGGCATGGCCGGCTTCCTCAGGACTCGTTGAAGCAGCATGCGTTTGTCTCCACATTTTAGTTTAGGAATCATGACGTTCACGGCATAATTATTAACATTTTTACAAACCTTTACCGTATGGCAAAAGGGGCAATGGCGTAGGCGCATGCGGGCTTAGAGGCCTGGGCCGGGCACGTGGGGTAGCGTGCGGCTGGCGGCCGCAACGCGCGAGCGGCCTCCAGTTCTGGAGGATTGCGGCAGCCTAACGACGCGCTGCAGAGAGCGACCGCCCGAGGCCACTCGCCGTACAGGAGGCAGAGCACTCGCAATAAAGAGAACACATTTCATACTTTCATACATTTTATACAGCACACATTCCACGTTCTGAGAATTTCCTACCATCTAATTTGATGCATTTCTGAAACAAATTTCCTCAAAATGTATGCTCGCTGTAGAATTCCTTAGTTTGGCAAATCCAGTTAACTAATTTTGCATACATCTGTAGGTCCAGATGAAGATCATAGATGTATTTCGGTGGTATAACGGATTCGGTGGTATAACGGTCAGCCTACCGGACTGTTGTACCCGAGGTTGCGGTTTCAAACCCGATCGAAGCCGTGGATGTTTAAGGGCGAGAAATTTCTTCGTATGCCTTCCTTCGGAGGGGAAGTAAAGCCGGCTGTCCCATGTTAGTAGATTTACTGCATGTAAAAGATCCTCAAGCCTAAAAGAAGCCTCTGAGCAAAATTGAGATCCGCCTGTTTCGTCGTCCAAGATAATACCTCCTTTCTCCGCTAGGTGGTGAAAGGAGCGTAGCGAAATTTGCGTGGTCAGACGGAAGAGCGGGCCTGATGACCCGAGTCTCGCCACGTAAAATAAGGCATTAACTAACTATTTAAAATATCCAGGAATCATTAATTAAATATTTAACAAACTAAATGGAATTTTTAAATCTCTAGCACATTTCAGAAGAACTAGACACGAATATTATCGTTGATTTGTAGTTCCTTTACACGTCATAGGTCTGATATCCTAGACACGTCACGGGTCTGATATTCAATGTAGAAATTGTCACCCGTCCGTATGGGAAATATCGCGTAAAATAAAACTTTTAATTTGCAGTACAATATTGTGTGACATCAGCCACATCAAGTGGGGAATATCAATTTTGGAGGAAATCGGCTGGAGGATATAGTTGCTAGCGTTGTTCAGAGACGGACAGGCGGACGGAGGGACGGACGGACGGACAGTATAAAATACCCAAAAAACATGGATTCTGGCTACATCACGTGTTAAAGGATTTTTTCCCTAAATTTAGCAACTGAGTTTATCCAGCTTTTTGTTACAAGAGTTTTCCTCTCTGAAACAAGAGTTTTTCTGCCAAAAATTCGCCGTTTTTCACGGAGCATGACATAACTTTCTTTCTACTACGTAAGCGGTAGCGGTAAAGGATTGGGAATGCGATGATTAAGAACAACGCATTTGTTTGTTTATTCATTTATTTCTTTACTTATTTATTCATTAGTGCCCTATGCGCACGTGATGACTCGCAAGACGTCAACTGAGACGTAAGCCGTGACGCACTGCGTGTGAGAGTTTAGTGGGAAGGCTCAGTGCCAGAATAGGCGGAATAACGTAACCAATATTTGCATTTTCCAATCAATCTAAACGGTTTCATTATTATTGTATTTGAACACTACCACTTACCGTGATAAAACTACACTAACGGGAATGATGACCACAGCCATGCACGGAAACAAGCAATCGAATGTCTTAGTCGACCAATTGATTCTAGCCCTTTCCACGCAGTTCGAAGATGCTTATATAAGCCTCTGTTGTTCATGATGATCTTGTCATTATACCGCCATTCTACAATCACACGGTCTTCCGAACTCAACTGTTGGCAGTGAACTGATTTATTTACTTTACGTCAACAACAGTTAAAAACGTGCTATGGGGAGAAGTGAATTCTGTGCACGTTTTCATAATTCCGTGATCCCTATCCTAAGCCATATACTACTTAGGTACATTCCATTCATATTGCTAACATATAGTCTGTAAATGAATAATAAAATGTATTAAAAACATAAGGGTAAAATGTGTTAAAACTACAAGAATTTCAACAGCCATTTGGAATGTCAAATTAAACTCAGTTTACCTGAACTTTCTGGAAAGTGTGAAATTGGAGTGAGGTTGAAAATTTAGCACCGAAGACTGAAGTTAGTAACTGTTGAACATCGTTCGCAAAACTCCCCATTTTCCGACATTTGAAATTCGAGAAGGAAACAAACTTTTCAGAATAAATTGGGATTCGATACGCGGACTATGTATTGCATGAAATAATGATACGCGTAAATACATCATTAAGGGCACGAAGCGGCCTCTAAACATCACACGATACCAAGACTATTCCTCATAGCGTATGAAACGCGAGGCATTCGAAAATCTCTCTAATGATCTGAAGCAAGCCTCATTTTATGCGCACTCGTCCAGATATTCTCGGTAAAGTAGAACCTCGCCTTACAAACCTAACAGGGCCTATTGTTCATCATAGGCCACTGGTTTTTCACTTCCAAGGATCACGGTTGAGGGGGAGGTGACAATTTGGTGCAATGATTACGGAAACTTATGATGGATTATGGATTCATTCATGAAGGTAGTGATGTCTGCAGTACCATACCTGAGGGGGAAGTTTAATTTTCTTTATTGATAGCACGTTCAAGTTCAACAGTTTGATAAAAAAGAAAAAAATAACCCGCCTGTTGGTCAGTGCCTCAATAATCGAAGTCAATTTCACTTCAGTTCAATCATACAAGGGGCATGAGACCAAGACTACAGTTACATATACCACAGGCACTCCTTCTCATCGGACACAAGAGGTATTCCATGCATTGAAGATAGAATCGACTCTGACAGAAAAAGGCAGGTATCTCCGCCTGAATCTGGCTTCCGCATTCAGAGAGATGAAATTCCCGAGTGGACGAGAGAAGCCATATCGTTGGCATGTTAGCTGAGGAACTGAGCTGAATATTGTGGTCTTTCACTCAGAAGAAGACAATGCGTGGGGATTCCGATCGACAACAAACCAATCCAACATAAACCCATATCAATAACCAACTTCATTTCTACATTCTTATTTTTTTCAACATTGTACATTATTTTCTACTTCGTTGCTTTGAGAGTACAGAAATGACAAGAATCTATTTCTGCTTACGATGAAAATGGCTGTTCAAGTTGATGTTTACCATCACACTGACGGGAGACCACAGCTGACAGGCCGCGGGTGCAGCTGTGAATACCAGCAGCCAACCATAATTATTTTGTTAGTTAGTTAATGCCTTATTTTACGTGGCGAGACTCGGGCCATCAGGCTCGCTCTTCCGTCTAACCACGCAAATTTCGCTATGCTCCTTTCACCACCTAGCGGAGAAAGGAGGTATTATTTTGGGCGACGAAACAGGCGGATCTCAATTTTGCTCAGATGCTTATTTTAGGCTTGAGGATCTTTTACATGCAGTAAATATACTACTTGAGACAGCCGGCTTTACTTCCCCTCCGAAGGAAGGCATACGAAGGATTTTTTCGCCCTTAGAAATCCACGGCTTCGATCTATTATTTATTTTTTATTTATTTTTATTTATTTTACGTCAAAAAAACAGTTAAAAACTGCGTATGACTTGCTATGGGGAAAAGTGAATTGTGTGCACATTTTCAAAATTCTGTGATCCCTACACTAAGTCATATACTACTTAAATTTTGAATTTTTGAAAGGGAGAAAAAAAAACAAAAAAACTCCCATGTAAAAAAATCTATTTTCAAGGGTAAATAAGCAATAAATTTTGAATTTTGAAAGGGAGAAAAAAACAACAAAGAAAACTCCCATATAATAAAATCTACTTTCAAAGATAAATAAGCAATAAATTTTGGCTCTTATTACTTCCTTTTTTCGAGTTTGAACCCGCAAACTCGGGTACTGTTGTCCGGTACGCTGACCGTTATACCACCGAATCCGCAAATACCACCGAATATTTTGCTGTTAATATAGAGACAAAGTTAATCCCCATCACGAAAAACAGGTACAAACCTAGATCCTAGACTCAAGCATTCGTATGCGAGATCGCGGTGACGACTTCTCTAGAGCGATGGAAATACCAACTACTTTGTATGGATCGCGACATTGCGCAAGTCTTTGAAGTAAACCGCGATTGTAACAGCACACTGTATGCGCGGCAGATCGAACTCCAGGTCCTATTATAAACCAAAAATGTGATCAAGCAGACTTATAGGTATATAATGCATTATCGATATTATTATCTGAGGTATCTTTGCAGAAGTTGTGGTAGTAACATACTCGGCTGAATTTAAAATTGTTCTAGACAGTCCATAAATTTGGAAGGCGCCCTCAAATAATGATAATGATTGATTGATGCTTCCAGGCATGTAAACTGCTTTGGTCATTACTCTCGCTAGTGTTATATGTGTTATTCCGGATGGTGAAATGCACCGCTGATCTACGCGTCAACTTGCGGGGAACCAAATAATGAGAACCTAAAAAAGGAAAAGGTGGCCACAGATCGTCCCCCGTCACTCCTCTGGCGGGGCACTGCATCTTCCGGCTCCAGGGGCCTCGAGCGACCAGCCTCCTGGCAGCGGGCGAGCGCGTCCACGTCGCTGGATCGTCACGCGCGTTTCCCATGTTTTATGAGCGCGCGATATTTATCAGCCAAAAATGTTCTTTCTCCTCGCAGCCTGTCGGCGATTTGTTTTCACGCAGCGAGCTGCCGCCTTGCCGCGGCCCCCCGCCCCCACACCTCCTCACCCCCGGCGCGGCATTCACCTGCTGGTCGTCATATTCATGGGGAACGCGCGCGCGCGGGGGCTCGGCTGTTCGACAAAGGGAGAAGACGGGCGCGCGGAGGGAGCGAGGGAGCGCGCGCGCCAGACGAAGAGAAACGCTAGAAAGCGCAGGGGGCGACGACGGCAGGGAACGCCGCCTCCGCCGCCCTCTGCGCCGCCGACGGACGCGCTTGCGCACAGCCGCCGCCACACAACCGCCACCGCCACCGCCGCCGCCCCCGCCGCCGCCGCGGCTCCGCTGTTATTTTTCTGCCAAGTGTCCAACTTGCTAATGGGGGAAGCTTTACCGCGGGAGGCGGCCACAACTCAGCGCCGCCCGCGGGCTGCCACGCGCAGTGCAGAGCTCCGCTCCGCCGCTGTCGCCCCGCCCACCCTCGCCCGCCCTCGCCCACCCTCGCCCGCCCCCGCAGCCACGACGACTTTGACGCCCCCGCTCTCCCGCAGCCCCGCCCACCCCGACACCTCCGGCACCGCTGACGCCGCCCCGCTCGCCCCCGTCTTCGCCTCCCGCAGCGCATCTGACGCCTCTAGGCAAAAAGCGGCCTAACGAGTGCTTGCGTCGTGACGGGCGGGGTCGCGCGGGGCGGCGGGGGCATACGGAGCGGTGGCAGAAACGCGCGACCTGCCCAATCGATGGCCACGAGGCGCTGCCTCCGCCTCCGTCCCCTCCGCCCACGCCGCCACCGCCAGCAGGCGCAATGCGGCGCCTCGCTTTGTCTAATTTTCAGAATTCCTGTTTTTTGGTTAGTTTTAATACCCTCGTATCCGAGAGACCCGGGCGAGCCTCCGGCCCGGAGGCATAAAAGCTTTATTGACTGTAACCTCCATAACCGGGACGGACGCTCCTAGTCGATTGTGCCTTTACGAGCGAACAGGGGTTCCGCTCCTCCTCCGCCGCCGCCGCCGCCGCCGCCGCACGCCCGCTCGCCGCTTCCTCGCTCCTCCACGCGCGCGGAGCCTTCACGAAATGAGGTGGGCGCGGGTCCCCGGCGGGCGAAGGCGTCGACGCGGGCGCCCCGGCTCCACCTGCCGCGCGCCCCCACCCCACCCCTCCCGTGGCCTGGCCGGAGTCAAGCTGCCACAGAAACTCCCGGGTCTCCTGCTTCCGCCCCGATCCGATTTCATTCACTTAGGGTCTCGAAGAACCTGCAAAAACTTCACAATGTGAGCGTTACCGGATAGGGCTGCGATGTGTCCTAGTTCTCTAGCAGTTGATATAGCGACGAGGAAACGATATTGTGGGCGGGGCTTGCTTCTCCCGTTGGTAAATGACCCGTTCCCTAGTCCGGTTGATGAATTGACTGATATCTCCAGGCATGCCAATGGTCATTATTCCCGTTAGCGTAGTAAATGTTTTATCTCAGGAGGTGGCGGTGTTCATCGCCCTGTAGATAATAAGATCCGGCGCCGACTTACGTCGGTTTGCAGGGACAATTCCTCTCCAAACTCTCCCTTTCCCACTACGGGGCAGCGCGCCAGCTGGGCCAAGCTCCCAGCTGCCGACAGGTCTCCGGCATGTGTGATAGAGTAGTGCATGTAAGTGTACGTGCATGTGTGAGAGAGGAGATGATAGGACAAGGAAGAAAAATATCGCACGCCGGTTTTTCTCTAATTCTTCTCCTTCTCCTTAACATACATGTTAATTTACGGGAGAAACTATCTCTAGGTTCACACGCTACCAATAATTTATTATCCCTTTTTACAAAAAAGATGGAGAATAATACCTAGATGAGATATACAGTGACATAGGGACAACTCGAAATGAACATCTAGCATTCCGAAAATTAAGAACTCGATTGTATGGCACGTTATGAATATACGGATGGCGCACGAAAAAGCCTGTCACGAACAGGCAAAAATAATAAATATAAGAAAGAAGCCAATAGAGTGATTTTAATTGCTTAACTTGGGCATTGTTATACATGTTCAATAAGACTGGTAAAAACTTCCTTGTAATTCAAGCATATTTGTGCCCGCTTTAATATGTGATCATATGAATTGGGCAACTGCATCCGATCAATTCTCAAAATATCATTTTGAATATTGTATTTCAACTCTTGTAATGTGCCTAGATTTGCCCCTTCAGTCGCGACACATACAAAAGTCACAAATGTACAGGTCCGGAGATTGCGGTGCCGACAATCCTTTGATAACAGTAATTTCTTCTGCGCATTCGCGGCATTCATGCGCCGTCGACTATGCTAAAATGTTTCAAAATTCCCAAGTACACTCTTTGTTTACTGTTATTTCAAATAATATGGTACTAACAATCCAACTACCAGACACAGCACACATTCCAATTTTACTTTCTCATCATATTGCCTAAAAAGAAAATATTGTAATCGTGCGTCTGTTCGTCTATGGTTAAAGCTAGCGCCTAAACCGTTCGGACGCGTTTCTCAAAAATTTATCTTCTTCAATTGATCCAAACGAACTCGAGTTTGAACCAGATATTTTGAGAGTACTTTAACCCTTCAGTGGTCGCGTGGATTAAACTGTAATCCAGAGTTGTTTTGTTTTTTAACGGAAGAGCTGACAAACTTTTGGTGTGAATTTTTCAGTACCTTGCGTAAATATATCCAACTCATGATTTATAGCAATGTGAGTGTTGCTGCGCTTGCGATACGCGTCGGATTGGACTACAATAGTCCACTCGACCACTCGTGCTGCAGTTTCTGACCGAGGAATTCGACCGTTACTCTGTTGATTTCGTGCGTTGTGTGCGAAATGGCGGTTCTGATAATCGGGAGGAATTGTATTGGGCCATTAGTACGAGTGAAAATTTAATATGTCAATATTTGGAAGGCAAGGAAGAAGAATTTATTGATGTTTCAGAAGGCGGAGATAACAGTGGAGAATACAATCAGTATCCACACTGATTGTGAACAGTACGTGAATCCTCAAGTGGATGAAATGCTAGATAGCACAAATAAATACTTTATAGACATTCCATGTGGTAGTAATTGGAATAAATTAGCGCTGCCGGTGAAGATGTGCAGTCATGCGAATAACCTTGTCTTTCGTCAGTCGGTTTCTAAACTGCAAGAAATTTGAAGATAGTATCTTACATAGTTTTAGGACGAGGTTTACGGATCTTCTGTCTATCAATGCGTACATACAGAAGATCAGAACTTGTAATCAGCAGGAATGTGATGGAATTTTACCGATGAAGTAGTACTGAAAGCTTTCCTCGGGATATTTGATCCTTTGGCGTATCAAAGTTGTTCAGACGGCACACAATCGACATCTAAAAAATTGACAATACTTGAGTTGAAACGATACATGTTACGAAACAAGGGCACTCAATTGAACTGTGTAAATTGTGGGTGTGTTCAGGACACATAGAATACCTGTGTAAGTTGCTAATTTTATGCGGACTCTGAAACACAAAGTATGTAAATGATCTTGGCTGTCAGGGTGACGCCGCGTGGAAGACTGAGTTGCCGAATATTGAGGCAGCAAAATAGCATCAGTAAAATGTTTGGGAGAGCTACAGAATGCTGGATTGGGTTGTCCACAAAGAGTGGCCACAACGACCTAGCTGTCACAAGAGAAAATTCTTAAAGGCAATTATTTGACAACTATTAGTGTATATCAGAGTGAAAATTGTTGATAATTGAAGACGTTGTCAATGTTACCTTGTTGTCAATGTTTTATTCAACGATCAGAAGATTGTTTTCTGTTATAATTCGTGCGACATACAATATCAGCTCACTATCAGCGTTCACGCGTCCAAACACTCGCTGCTACCACCAGTCAAAAACTAAATTTCTTCAATGCAGCCAAGATGTGAATTACTACGCCATTTTTACTGACGAGGCGATCTTTTGTGGAAACACTCGGCTGAAAAATTCTCCAACAATACCTCTCGTGGCGTCATATGAATAGAGTCGTATTTCCTCGAAGTCAGGTCAATGGGAGCGTGCTTGCGCGCCAATTACTCTCAGCTCAGGTCGCAATACGAACGTAATTAAATTGATAGACGGTGGCACATATACGCGCATCTTAACGATTTTTTACTCGAGCGAGGCGTGTCGCCAGCTGTTTCGGCCACTTTATTCTTACATAATGCAATTCTATCGCGCCTTCATTTGGAAAGACGTTTAATTCTCGGAATGTTGACAATTCCACAGCGTCTCCAGTATCTGGCGCGATCTCCCGAGCGTCTATGAAAGCAGTTCAACACTTCAACTGTTTATCCTTCCAAAGAGTTTCATACGACAGATACCATTGTTCTCTCCCTCTGGAAGCTAACCCACCGTTTTTGGCGAAAAAAATATTATAAGTCTGACGCGGGACTGACAAGCCTTCAGGGCTGGTCTGTCAGACCACGAAACGATGGCCGAAACGTCGGCAACACAGCCTTCGAAGCGGCGTCATCCGGGCAGCCAAGATCATTTACATAACTATGGCCGCGGAAGCCTACGACTTCACATACAAAGTATAGCCACAAAATATTTTTAAAATTTTGTAAATCTGATTTAGTTATTGTACATAAAGCAACGTTATTCAAGTGTAGAGAGGTCAGTGTACAAAGTGACAAGTAACAAGTGTACAAAGTTAATCAAGTGTATAGATCATGAGACGATTAAAAAACACACATCGACACGCATATTTATGAATACATTTGTTTAAAAGCAAAGTACATGGAATTTTGAGCAGCATTTCCTAGCATTTGTATTTTCTCAACACGTTAGTACATTTGTTTAGTGCTTTGCAACTGATCATTGTTTTAGATACCCTTGTCTGTCTATATAGTATTAACGACCAGGTTAATTTGTTTATAACATAAAATTAATGTTTTTATTGAACTACTATTGTAATCCTCGCGACCACTCGCGTCATTTCAGTTCGAGCGCAACCACTGAAGGGTTTAATGAAACCACAAAAACATTTTCAAAATTTTCTCATGTCTCCAAATCTTTTATTAAACTTCGTGTTTAGTTGGCGTAGAGAACGCTTAAAAAATGACGCAGATATATTTTTCTTTGAAATCCCTGATTTTTCGAAACTTACAGAAATTCAATTTTTTGGGAGCGTCTTTCTAAAACTACAATATTAATGTTATTGTTGTTTGAAGTCAGATCTTATAATAAGGTGCCATACAAACTTTCAAAAATATGATTAGTTTACATGTAATTTTGCGTGAAATATAGGCACTTTTTAAACAATTATTTTCTCAAAAAAGGCTCCACTTGTTTTCCTTAAAAAGATCTCTCCTCGTATGAATCAAGATACGCACGCCTGCATTATTGCGATTCTTTGTTGAAGAGAATATATTTGGCCGACCATGTCACACGCCGGAACCAAGACTTTTTGGCTTTCTTACTAGGGATTGTGCCAATAGGCTGAATACGACAATAACAATGACGTAGATTTGCATTAGGTCATTCCCCTTTTTTGCTACTTGCATCCGCTCTCAGCCGGCCAGTTTTTTGAGCGCCAACCTTGATACATGGTCAGGATTGTAATATTCACAATGTAAGATATTTGACAAAAGAAACTAGTGGTGCTAAAAAGCACATATTTTCTTGTATTTTCTCGAACATTTACAATTTTTGGAAATTCAGAGTTCAACCAAAATGAGAACTGCGCCATCTTTTAAGCGTCCTTTGGTCTACCCGTGAACAAAATTTAAAGAAGAAATTTCTTCTTTGCTTTTGGACTGTAAATGTAGGTTCACTGTTTGCCCAGGTTTTCCTGAGTTCTGCTTTACTAGCGGCAAATGGTGTGTGTGTGTGGGTGTTATTTCATGAGCAGTATTGTAAAATCAAATATGTATCACTTTTACCTCGTGAACATTACACGAGGTCGAATCTTTCTTCTTATCGAGTGTTCTCGTTGCCACCTTTCTCCGTAATTGTACTATATATAGTAGTACAAAAAATGAAGTATTGATTCTGGAGCTCAAAATTCGTAGGTTTTACTTCTCCTAAGATCATATACAGGTTTAAGTATAGTTTTTTTTACGTTAAATAAATAAAAAGCACCTACATGACATACGCTACTCTCTAAATCCCAAACATTAATTTAAAGTTGCGCAGCTGCCACCGCATCCGAAAGCAGTACCTGCAAGTAATAGTACTGCAAATAATATCGATTTCTCAAATGAGCGTCTTCTTTTCCATTCATTGCTGAAGGTACGAATATTTTTCGGAGATCCAACACTGGATTGTTGTCGAAAAGATAAGCCAGCGAAAAAACAATGGTAATTACACCAGCGAAGTGATTGGCAATCAAGGCAAGTGACGCGCAGGGCGGCACGGCGCTTGAAAGTGGGCTCAGGGGTTGGCGCGCGCGCTTTCGCGACGAGATGCTCTCACAAGATCAAAACGAACGAAAAGGCGTGGCTATGGAAACAATAATGTCTGTTAGCTCTGTTAGCTCCAAACGCGTCACTTTTTGTATATAAGGAGGGAAATAATTAATGGTTAACGAAAGGAACGAATGTTCAACGCAGTAATCAATCGTCCTTCCGCATAACGGTTTTTATATCATTAGGGTGTATATTGACTTACGCAATCTAATTTCAAACAGTTATTTTTCAAGTGGTTCCACATGCATGCAAATATTAAAAAAAAAATGTTGTTCGTTATTTTCAACTTATAAATTTATTTAAGTTCCGATAATGGTCAGTTTTATAAATATAGTAATTATTATTTATTTTCCACAAAGTAATTCCTTTTCAAAAATGTTTTGTTGACAATGGAGTAATTGATTAATAATAATTGGATGCCAGGCGCCACGCGCTTTGTAGAAATGGAAATCGAGTGTTCTGGCACACGCGCGGAGTGAGAAACAAGTGAACCTGCAAGAACAAAGGTGGAACCAATCAGGAGTTAGTTTGATTTGGGATGCTGCTGGTATGTCTATTAGATTTTGGTAGTAATTGTGTTATATCAGGGCAAATTGATTTATTGTTGTATTGATGACTAATTCGGAATGGAGTTGTTTATTATTTATGAACCAGGGTGCATTTAAAATTAATCTGATATGTTTATTTTGAAATATTTGGAATTTATTGATATTTGTAAGGGCTGCTTTTGTCTATAATGGGCACGCGTAGAGCATTAGTGGTTTATTTTAGTTTTATATATTTTTGAAGAGTTTGTATATGAAAAGGAATTGTGTTTGTTGATTAGTGGCGGAAATTGAAATAATTTGTTTCTTGCTTGTTTAATTCTGATATCTATACGGGTTGAATAATGTTGGAGATAAAGAGGAGCCTTGCGGGATGCCTACCTTGATGCTGTGGGGAGTGGATTGGCGATAGTTGACTATTACTGAGAATACACGATCTGTTAGGAAACTTTTGATGATGCGCTGCGTCATCAGAATGCGTTTTTGGGTGGGTCGTTGATACTGAAAAATCGATTGCAGCAAAACGTCTGTGTGTCTGCGCGTCCAGCCGTCCGCATGTCTATGGTCCAATCTAGCGGGTAAACCGTTCACTTCGATCGATTTGAACGACATTGAGGAACTGCTAGTTTAAAATAGGTATTTCGTTTTAGTCGATTCCTTTATTAAACCTCCACAACATTTTCATTATATAAATTTATATATATATATATATATATATATATATATATATATATATATATATATATATATATATATAATACGCTAAAACTGTTGTTAAAAGACAAATTTTAAGATATTAAAAATTAAACATTTTGTTTATTTCATTAAAAAACAGTATAAATGGTATGCGACGTTTGAGGGAGAACATTTAGTACCTCTTTATGTGATTAAAGTGAAGAACTTTTCAAATTAAATGAAACTTTTTGCATTGAATGCATGAATTCTTGATTCATGGTTAAATAAATATCGAATCATGGACTAAAAATATTGTTTAAAATCTTCGATGATAGTCAAATGTAAAACAGAACAAATGAGATTATACCTTTTTTTGTATAATTATTGGTTTGAGAACTGAAACCGAAAATGAGAACTATATATATTCTTTCCTTAGATGAAAATTTCAGTCAACTAAATAATAAATATTCATTTCCGAATTAAATTAGTTGAGAAACACAAATTGAACATCTAGAAAGTCTTTCATTTTAACTTTTATACTGTTCACAGAAGGTTGTAATTTGGATAAACGCACCCTCCACATTGAAATATAAATCAACTGCATTTATTTCGTGTATCATTCGCAAAACAGACGCTATATTCTTTTTTAAAGGGTTTCTTCTACTCCAAATACGAAAAGAAATATTCCATTCTCACAAAAGAGGCCACAGGAGCAGCCTTTTTCTTTTTTTGCAAGCACTCGGTGTCTGCAGTGCAGGGGAAGTTAGGGTGCGAGATAAGCTTTAAAGACACCGAGGAAGAGGGTTGGAGGAGAAAAAAGAGAGTGGGGTGGAAGGGAGAGGCGCTCTCTAGGGTTCGTCGACCAACCCACGCATAAAGCGAGATTGTGGTCTTGCTCGGCAATATTTCGATCAAAAGGGGTTTCTTCTTCTAAAACGGACGGCATCAATTTGACATTAAACTGATCCGTTTTATATCGGTCATGATTTAATCGACACGTATTAGACATCATTGAATGATAAACTACCATTTAGTTACAGCATTGCAACTAGAAATGGAAATTATTATTGAATGAATTTTATTTTTATGCATGGCATAGGTTTGAATATTGGTATTTCTTTTATTATACTCAATGTAATATGTGAATAAATGTGTACACAATGGATTCTGCGGTAACATTCACAAGATTCATTACGCTTAAAATATTATGGTCATTGTAGGAATATCAGTGAACCCCTAGTTGTAGTCGAGTAAAAAAGGAAGATAGAAATACCTACACCTATTCCAGCTGCTTATTGCTGTACCAATAAATGTACGTAAATCATTTCACCAGCATCTAATGTTTATGATTTTGACCCTTGCTAGATGTTTGCAAACGGGGATTGTTTAACAAATAAGTTTCCTCAACGGATTTCCATATGACACGATCCAACTAAAAATATTCTCAAGTATTCCACTTCGTATAATATAACATAAGAGAATTAGGCTTGTTACAGCAATTATTTTACAGCATTGATTAAAAATTGGAAAACAATTCTTGGAAGAGCTTGTCAGCTTAATACAGGATTGTGACAGACACAGAATAATTAACATGTTTCAGAAACATTACAAATCCAAACACACAATGCCATACCTCCGTGTATGCAGTTTATTTATTTCCGGACTGCGACAGTTCAAAGCTTAATAGCGTTAACTCATAATTTCACAAATAGCTTTCGATTCCATTTATATTTAATCCGCTACGTGCAAACAAAAGGCATTAATGTGGACGTAGCTGACAAAACACGAAATGTGTAGGTAGTCGTATATCTTCTCACAAATGTGTGGCTGCTGGCTTGTCCTGGAATATGTCAAAGCCACTCTTTGGACAAATTCGCATGCGAGCATGTACGACATATACATACACAGGGTAACTAGTATTTCTAATGTACATTTATTAATTTTGGTCCCGTAGCACGTAATACCTGGCAACGATAAATTGCTGTAACATTAACTATTCCACTTCATAACTCGTATTCGTCTCATATGTCCTACGTATTTTTGTTGTAATACTGCTACCTCATCACGAGAGTAGCGGGTGGGTCATTGCATACCTCTCCATTGAGGAGAATTCAAATATATATATTAAGATTTGGCAAGTTTTATTCAACACAAAAGTAGAGCTCGGTAAGTATTAGAAAGTACCATGAAACATAGGCAAACATATTTAAATTTATGGAGCAGAAAATTCGACCAGTTCGAGTGAACAGTCCCTTGCATCATTGATCCATGCAACAGATTATTAACTAATTCCTAAACAATAGCTAAAATCCTAAGCCGATTTTCTCGTTTCACAGGTGTGGGACGTTCTCTCGAAGATTTACATTCTGCTGTGTAATTCATTCATGAAGAGTAGTAAGCTCGCCTTTACCATTTACATATTTTCCCTCACCTGCATTCGATCTACTGTAGACGCAATGGCAATAGCCAGACAAACTTCGAATGCAAGTGTCATTCGCATATTTTTGTGTCGGTGACTTTTAAGAGGAAAATAGGCAACTACAAAACATTCAACATAATACAGCATCGTGCAAAGTTGTCTCATATTTCGAGTTCAAAATTAAGTGTAGTTGAATTTCCCCGTAAGATTTTGACTAAATCAGAATGTTCGATTGATTGATTGTTAGTGATTCCGGGCGCGTCAACTACTGAGGTCATTAGTTCCGTGAATGTAGTGCTTGTTTTTTCATCGAGAGGTGGCGGTGATCTTCCCCCACTGGATGTTGAGATCCGGCGCCGACCTACCGTCGACTAGCGGAAAGAAGTGAGGATAAAACAAGGAAGAGGAAGGAAATATCGCGCGCGGTCCGTTGCCCGTTTGTTAGGATACCGCTCCGGCATTCACCTGGTGTTGATCGGAGAAACCACGGAAAACTACCGATCAGAGCAGCCGGCGGCTAAAATTCTCCTCCAAAAAGCGACTGAATTCGACCTAGCTGAAAAGCTAGTGTCGAAAATCCTGCCGCCGACGGAACTCGAACCTAGCACCTCCCGGTCAGAAGCACTGTAGTGACATCAGTTGACGTGCTGAGCCACCGCTTGCGGTCAGAATGTTCAAAACGCGAAGCGATAATTCCAATAATAAATAATGTGTGCCTAATTAATCCGTTTCAGACACACAAAAATAACAAAAAGGTATTTTATGCATCTTTTTCTTACGTTGCAACATCTTTCTTCAATTCGATTGTGTTTCTCGCCTCATATCAATAAGGCGTCACTCGAAAGTTTATGTAGCAATCGCACTCAAACACAAAAACCATGTATTATTTAGTTCATTCAGTATTGATTGGCACTGCCCCTAACTTCTGCGAAGTATCAGTTTGAAATGTGTGTCAATGTATGGGGTGAAAATAGGCTCTAGTACTGTATACAGCCACCAAAGGGTATTGCTGCTTCCTCAGGTATTTCATTTCAGCTGCATCTGTTCCGGCTTGCTAGTAAGCTGGTGGGCGTCGAAAAGGCATAGTAGCAGACAAATATGGGCAACGGTGGACAGTGTGGTTTCTCTATAGGGAAGGAGGGACTGCTTCAGATATCCACCAGAGGTTAGTAGCCATATGCGAGGAGTCATCACCAAGTCGCAGATCCCTGTTTCGTTAGGTATTCGAGTTCAAAGATGGCAGGGATTGTGCTGAAAAATGCAAAAGAAGTGCGCGTCCAGCAACTGCACGCCAATCAAACAGTGCTCAGCGCGTCAATGATCTTTAACACGTCGAAAAGGCGAATCACATTTGATGAATTAGAGAAGGCAACAGGTCTATCACGGGGACCCTCCGCACCATCATCCATTAGAATCTGAAGGCGAAGGTGTGTGCACAATGTGTGCCCCATACCCTCATCTTTGCGCAGGAACAGAAGCGCGTGGTTGTGTGCCGATAGTTGGTGAAACAGTACATGCAGACCCAGCTGAGTTCTTTCGGCGTCTGGTCACCGTCGACGAGTGGTGATTCTTTGACGAGACCGCAGATCCTCCACATTCGTCGGATCTGGCTCCTAGCGACTATTAAATGACGCCATGACGTGACTATGAAATGACTATGAATCGACGCAATGAAAGGGTGCATGCGGGGTACGTTGTTTACCACCAATGACCAACTTCAAGCAGTTGTCCAACAGTGGCGCCGAGTTACACCCAAACAATGGATTGCTGCGCAAATAAGGAAGCTACCAGAATGACGGCAAAAGTACATAAACATGGCCGGAGAATGCCTGTAATATAATCTGTATTCGTTCGTTCAATAAATGGTTCCAGTTAATTTAAAATAATTGTTGTACCAATCATTTTTTAACGCCCCAAGTATTACGAAATGTTCCGGATGGACAAGGATATTTTCACTCAACGACAATTCCAGGCAGACTGAGGCACGAAGGCAGGGGCTTTCTTAGAGCGCTCGATTTTAGTAATATAATAGAGCGGTACACTGAGTTTGTTACGCATCATTTTCACAGTAAAAATTCCTCGTGCCGTGTTGTATAGAAATTGAGATAAAATGCCAAGAAAAACCGAATCACCAACGCATAAAAAAGTTTACAATTTTTTTGTTTAAATTTGATTGAATCTCTGATACATCGAGCTGATCCTAATGACATTCACAAAGTAAGAGTGATTGCATATCCGGTATACACTGAACAGTTTTCGTGCAGTTTGGACGTACAGAAAACGTGCGGCGAAAATCAGTTGTTTCCCG
This sequence comes from Teleogryllus occipitalis, assembly GCA_011170035.1. NCBI lineage: Eukaryota > Metazoa > Arthropoda > Insecta > Orthoptera > Gryllidae > Teleogryllus > Teleogryllus occipitalis. The sequence continues at coordinate 20,010 of BLKR01015013.1, forward strand.
GTTAATCCCCTAGCGGCGACTTGTGGCGCTTCGTGCAGAAAACGTATTGTCAGTGTATGCGCGACTTTTGGCTTTCATACTTCTAGTTTGGGATCTTGAAGTTTCAGTATAGAAACTGTATGAGAATCTGCACGAAAACCGTACCGTGTATACCGGGCTTATATGTTTATTATTTCCGAATGATCTCAAATTGACGAAAAACTAAGCAATCTCGTCAACGTTGGATACTGAGGAACGGGGGAATATAGAAGCAATGAAAGATTTAAATGACTGAAAATGAAAATATTTGATTCTATAATACACAACGTCTCATTCATGATGCAGCGAGAACATTCTCAGTGCGCCACTGATGGTCCAGCTGAGGTCATGCGACGAGGGAGAAAGTAGCTTCAGTATTGATGTGTGCCGTTTCAGAACAACCAATTACTTCTGCTCCGGAACCCAATTTTCCGCATCCTCCACTGTAGAATTTTTTGTGGGGTACATTACTAGTTATTTCAATATTTTAGGAAGTTCTTAAGATTCTTGTAGAATCATCCTGTACTCCCCCCTCGCGATTTACATCGCGCAACGCGTGCACCATGTATATGTTATTTTCCTGAAATTGTACTATTAAAAAAATTGTGTATATCAACACATATAATCAACACGAAAATAATAATACTACATTCAGAAATACATATACCTCCGTAATTCACCCCATAATCGGGTCAAACTCGACACGACTAATTGCAGATTCAGTACCACCAATCACGCTCAACGTAAATCGGCAAAAATGCTTTTGTATATACATATATATCCGTATGTCATTAGCTTTTAACTGTATGAACGTTTACCTTTACAAAATTTTCATTTTGGGCATTGGTGTGAAATTAATACAGCTGTCGGATTAATGATTTTTTATTTATTGCAGCTTTTTATTCAATCGCTCAGGGATTATTTTCATATTTGTTTTTCAAAAGCTTAGACGTTTTGTCGTCTAGTTCGTGGCATTCTTTTTTTTCTGTGTCAATATAAATAATGTATGAAACAAGTAACGGGAGATGGAGATTCAAAGGATAGATCTGAAATATCTCCAATAAAGACACTTCAATAAAGCTTGCCTGGCCATTGCCTTGCCGTAACTGCATTACGGCATAAAGGAAAAGTAGAAGAGTTGGATTCATCCTACGTTTACTTATAGTAAAAGTTCATGAAGAGCTACCTGGGAAATCATCTTGAAGGCGATTAGGAAAGTAACCTCAATAATTATTTGGTGATGTAAATTGGCAGCTATATACCTGCGAATAATGCCATAAATTAAAAAGACAACACGTTTTGAAAGTATAGAATAATATTTGAAAAAATCATAAATAACATAATTCTTCACATGACGGCGAAGAGGCGTGTACTTTTGATATAGATGCTTATTACAATCCTCCCGGCCAATTCACGGATGGCTACATCTAATTTTTCATTTTCCTTTGGTGCATACAATTATGCCAATGTGTGAATTTCAAATATTTGAATGCTCTACAAGGCGTTTTTAAATAAGTGTATCTTCTACAGCAAGACCTCATAGGAACGTGGGAAATATTGCAACTGAAGTTAGTTGCAAAGTTTAAATTATGCTAAGACTTGGAAGAAGTTTCTAAGAGAAATGTTTCTTCAAAATATTTAATAATTTTAAAATATCTAAATATTGGCAAATGTGAGTATAAATAAACTGGTATATATTTTTGTTTCTCGGTTCCCGCATTATCGAGTCGTCCGTATTTGAACACAATATTACCATTTTTACCTGTGTTTGCAGATTATTATGTCGGCATAACCTTTAAAATGACTTCAATCGCAGGAAGATTGGAAGGGTATTGACTGCTGGCTGAATAAGAGCCTTTCCTTGACAGCGGTCTTAAAGTATCCTGATGAGATCGAGTAAATCACGAAACCCCCATCCGATCAGCCGACATTCAGTATTCGCTTCGCGATCGATGCAGCTAATTAGCCGGTGTCACAAATGCAGCCTCGCCGGAAACCGAATTGGCATTTGCTGGTGCACGAGGCTGGGGCTTTGAAGTGCGAAGTGTCACGAAGTGCCGCGGCCAATGGAGGTGCACATGTGTGCGTGAAAATCATTGGGAATACGCGGAAATTCAGATGAGGGAGAATAAAAAAATTGTGGTTTTTGCGAAAACTCCATTTCCACGGCGTTCAGTCGGAAGGAGGGGAGTAATCGAACGCTTCACCCACAAATAGCTTTTTACAAAAGGCAGAGGGCAGCGGGGGCGAGGCGAGAGCGAGGCGGGTGCGGGGCGGAGCGGCGCGGAAGCGGGTCGAGAGGGAGGAGGGGCGGGGAGGGGAGGGCGGGGAAAGGGCATCCCCTGGATCTGAGTGAGACTGCTCGACTTGCTTCTCCGAAAGTGAGAATTGATGGAGTGGAGGTCGCCCGACCGGGCGGGTCGGTGGCGGAGGGGAGGGTGGAGAAGGGTGTGGGGTGGGTGAGGGGGAGATGAGAGGAAGGAGAGGGGAGTGGGAGGAGAGCGGTGAGTGTGGAGAGGGAGAGAGAGAGGAGAGGAAGCGAAGGGGAGGGAAGTGCTGGGAGCCGTTAATCCACCCTTCGCTCAACGTCCTTCATTTCAACCAATTAGTTTCATGCTATGTCCATGTTCCAATTTTGACTTCTTAATACAATACAATCTAATTATCAATGTATCTAAGTATAGCAACCGATTCTCATAATAAAAACGTGTATCAAAGTACACGAAAAAAATCTGAGCATTTTTTTTCATTTGTTTCATTTGACGTATTCCAGTAATGTATTTGCCACAAAAATGGTACCAATATATGTTTTTGCATTTCAGTTACAAAAATATTAGCATCGGTGTAATGAATTGTCGAAAGAATCATGTTTGTAATTTTAAATTTAACCTTTTTCCTGCGGATGTTTTTGCGCTTTAAAATAATTATTTTTCAGTAACTTTATTTATTAAGGAAGTTATAATGTAAATGAAGTATTTGTCTTTCAGAAACTTCTCAATAAATGTTAGCTTATCAATGACAATTATGTACTTGAAAATGCATTCCTTCGGTTTTTACTATTGAGAAATGTCAGATGTATTTGCGAAAAATCTAATTTTAACGAATTTGCTATCTTATTTTCCGTGCATAGTAAACTCGACTATTTACAACTTAATGTGGTCTATTTTCTTTCTTCCGAACTGTGGATGATTTTCATCATTCCTTACTCTTAATAAATATATTAATGTATATAATTATTTTGTAAGGAGAGTGAGAATGCTTGCAGTGGCGCATACATACGAGGGTTCTGGTCTTACTGTTTTCCTTCTGCGTGTAGGTATCGTTTTAATTTCTTTCGTCATCACAAACTAAATATTTTCTTGAGAATAAATGAAAAGAAGTCACTACTACTACAATTTCATTTGAATTCTTAGAGTTTGTTCCAATCGTTTCTGCGTAATATTCATTTCCTGTGGTAAATATTAAAGAATTTTTTTTCACTTTTATGGAATTATCTAAAAATGTATAATCGTGCTTGTAAAATGTATATATTGTACATATTTTGTACTTCATTTAAGCGAACATTTATCGGTATTACTTTCGAGTTGGACTGCCTGTATTTACAAATGATATTACTGAAGTTGTTCGCTTGTAATACTGCACAATAATTAATTTAATATTTTATCGTGCTTCCCGTACCCCTAATATTTCGCAATATATTGACTAGAAAGTGCCAAGCAACTTGAATGAATAAGTATTACAGTGCCTTTTAAGCACTTTTGGCATTTAACGTGTTTCGAAAACGCGCATGGAAATTTATTAGAATATCAGTTCCATTCGATCCTTATTATTATACGTTTCAGTACAGAAGGTATTTTGTTGCCGGAGCTTCGATTAGCCTGCACGTGTTTTCTTCGCGTTTCAGTATTCATTTCTGCGGTTGTGGCCGACGCGTCGGGGCAGTATCTCGGCGGCAAACACGTATAAGTGGCAATCTGGAGTTGTCATCACGTTGGGATTTAACTAGCAGCTATGAACAAGTTTACAACTTTTTGATGTCATCTCTCGTATAAGGTGTTTTTTTTCTCTCTTCCATGTACCGTAATTATAACTTCTCCATCGTTCTCCTTTCGTTATCGCAGCGTCCACCTTTCTTGGGTTGGCACAGAATGCAAGGCACGACGCGAAGCGACGTGTATGACCGCTGTAAAGATCATTACATTTGGCAGCGGAGACTCAAGTGCGCCCACGAAACGTTGCGGAAATGGTGGCGCTGGTGAGAAATCTCGCTTTGCACTTTTGATGTCGTAAAGCTGCTTTTGTTTCAATTTTGGCTTCTTTAATGAACGGACTTCTTTCTTTCTTTGCCTTTTCTTCTTGCCAAATATAGCAATTTCGTGGCGTAGTAGTTGACCGAACTTTAACCAACAGGAATTCCAACATCTGGGAGTTCTTCTTATGTATATTTGTGGTCAAACTCGGTAACTATTTATTCCTTAGCTCAAAGTACCAATGCTATAAATACTTCGTTCTTTTAGTTTAATTTTTCTCAAAACAGATGTTGAACTGTTCATTCAAACTTTATACTGAATAACACAGGTATGATGATACACAGATATTGTAACTAAAACTCTCTTCCATTCTCTACAATGAAAATGCACTTTTTAGTAAGATGTAGAAATACTGTAGAACTGAAAAGACCAGGCACGATGAATCTAAGAACAACGTAGGCAATTTCATCATATCTCACTTCTGATTTCGAAATTCACGGAAAGTTGGAACGCTTTCTAACGTTTTGCCCGCCACGTGGCGCCAAAATGTCCACGTACTTTGTGTGAAATATTATTTACTAGGCGTTAGTATACATGATAGGCTCCCGCCTTGTCTCAATACAGCTGTCTCCTCCGCCATCACAACAAAATTTGCCGTGACAAGAACCAATTTGCCATCACAACAAAATCATATCTATGTTTTGTTTGTTTGCCTATGGAAATAAATTTTCTAATACTCAGGAGTTTCTAGTGTTCAAATGTTATAAAAAACGATTTGTTGATACCTTTATGTATAATTCAGCTGTGTCGTAATAGAGTAGGATAGAAACTTTGGAGCTCAAACAAACGTGCGCAGATTGTCCTCTCCCCACACGTCACGTACACTTTTGACATTTTTGACGAGAAATAAATCAAATTAAATCAAATGAAAGGCACCCAGAATCGTTTCATTGCTCTGCAAATACGGTATATAGGATGTTCTGAAGGGCAGTCTATTGCGCAGAACGTTGACTGTGCGTGCTCCAGCCCGCAGAGGCGGACAGTTTGTGAAGTAGTGTATATTTTAATTCCCATATGGTGAACAAATTGTTGACATACGACTTGTGAGTCGTGTTGCCGCTGCCATTAATCCTCATTCTTTCTGTGACGGGGTGACCGAGTTGGAATGTTGACCACTCATCCCGCCCAGCCGCAACGAGAACGTAGAATCACCGGGCGGGGGGGGGGGGGTGGCGCGGATGAGGACGCGCGAGTCGACGCGAGAACCCGCAGCAGCGCGCGCCGCGCCGCGCCTCGCCGCGCCTGCGAGAACACACGCGTTGTATTATGCATGCTGTCCATAATTCATAGGTTCACAAGCATCTTACGGCGGTGGCCGCCCCGCGCTCAGGAGAACATTATCGCGCGATTCGCGTAGCAGCCGAATTGATCACGGCGCGATTCTATTTGTTTTTCCTCCCTCTGTTTTCTGAGCAGAAGTCGCTGGGCCGGAAAATCAAATCGATCACGCGCCGCAACTTTCCACCTTTGGGCCCTTTGCCTCGCGCCGGTGGCCGCACCGGCGGCGGGCGCGAGGGCGGCGGGGGCCGCGGTGGAGGCGGCAGCGCACGCGCTCTCCGTCGGGGGCGTGTGACTGTGTCCGCCGAGCAGCGACGCACGCACGGCTGTAGCCGGCGAGGCGGGGAGCGGCGAGCGTGGCCGGGGGCGGGGCGGGGAGCGGGCGCGGGAAGCGGGCAGAGGCGCAAGGATGCAACAAAGTGGGTGGCACGAGCGAACTGGACGCAGGCGATGGAGCACGACCGGGAAGCGAAAGCGCGGCGGGGAAGCACGGTGCAAAAAGGATCGATGAAATACGAGCAAAACAGGTTGTTTCACAAAATTCTGTCTTAGCTTTCCACTTTTTGAAAATCACATCGGCCTACAGAACTTCGCCCATAAATAAAACTTAACTTTTTTGGCAAATACAGTTATGTCGACGGAAAGTGAAATGGGAAATTCTGGAAACCTCTGGGGAAGTCCGAATATCAATTGTCAAACTCCCAAATCTGTGCGATACTGAGGTTATCGCGGAGTGTGCCTCTAACACATGGAAATGCGGACAAGACGCGAGCGTTCAACAGACATAAGCAGTTTATGTGCAAGACATCAGAAAATATCCTGTCGCAATAATATCAAACTTTTTTTTGTCGTTTTTTCTTCCCGAGAATCAAATAACGAGTGAGCCACTATAACTGAAACGTCTCTGAGGTTCTGTTCCTGGCCGTACTCTTCCTGTGCCTCATAACTTCCCATATTGCATGTTCGTCACACTCTTCACTGTTTATTGACTCTTGGTCGCGCCAGATATTTCTGAGTTGCTTCTTTATTGCAGTCGCTTTAACTGTGTTAATTATAGGTCCTTGTATTTTCAAATTTAATATTTCGTTGTCATTTTTATTATGTTTGAAAACTTTAATTTCGTTGTTTTCCAAGTTGTTCAAGAGAAGTAAAAACTGATCTTTCTCGGCTTTACAGTTCTCTGAGTACGTGACATTCCCGGAGATGTGAGAACATATTTTATAAGCGAAATAACAATGTGCAGAGAAATTCAGTGTCTGTGATCGCCGGCCCGGTGGCCGAGATCGCTAAGGCAATAGTTTTGTAGCGATCGCGGACCGAAGGGTCGCGGGTTCGAGTCCCGCCTCGGACATGGTTGTATTTGTGTTCGCCTTCCACCCCTTATCATCGCCATTTCCTTTCATATTCATAGTTACCATAACGTTAACTCCAATTGTGGTCGCTAATGACCTAGATGATGCGACCCTAAATAACCAAAACAAAAAAATGTCTGGGATTGTGACCTCTGCATGTTCTGTTAAAAGCAAACGTACGCTGTGGCTCAGTACATCGGATGGAACATTACCGGATAAAGATCAAAACTCAAATATTCAATTTTTGATGTGTTTTAATAAGATGATTAAGATCCGAAAACATCTGAGTAGTTAAGAGTCAGTAGGGTTGTTTACTCATTTACCTCTACATTTTCGCAAATTTTACGGCAAATTTAAATTATTAAATAAATATGTGGAAAATCCATTTCTAGCAAAAATAATAAATATTAAAATATATTATTCAATTTCCTACGTACAGCAGAATTGATGTTTTCTTAAGCACATTTAAAAAATGATTTAAATGAAACAGAAAATAATTTTATTACTTTATTTTATCTATACTCATTTAATACAAAAAAGTGGTTAGATTTTTGCCCGATCGTAAAAATAAATGACAATATCTGTACCATGGATTTAAAGACCTCTTTGTAACGTTTATCAAATATTACTGGATTACAGTTTAAAGATGTTTCTATCCTCCAAATGAAAGTAGGCGTAAAATGTTAACTGCTTCGTACATCGTCATTAATGTATTTTAGAGGTGGTCCACAATGCCTATAGGAAGAGCAAGGAAATTCAAAGAAGCGAGTTAAAATATTCCATTTTAGCAAACATAGATATTGTGTCATTTCCTCCACGGCTTACATATGGCATCTCTGCTCTACATCATTTTAAAGAAAGTATTTTTATGTATAATAGCTCTTAACAAGTTACGAATTATTATTTACGTACAGTGACCACCATTCAATGATCTCTATTCAAAGTTGTTTGAAACTCAAAGTCAGCACGGACTTCTTGAGGAGATAAATGTTCTAAAATAAATCAAGAAATTAATTTAAATTTCTGTGTACTCGCAGCGACTGTGGGTCAGATTCCGCTCTTGCAGAAAATTTGACTCGAACTACAACTTTTCGCCTAACTCTTCGCTTCGCCGTCAAGTTGCGCCAACTTTTTCAAAGAGGAGTAGACGTTAATACTAGGTCGCGGGCGAGGAAGAGGAAGAGGGAGGGAGGAAGGGATACGCTGGAGAAAGAAGAGGAAAGGGCTTCCACGTAGGGCCTCGCTTCAAATTAGAGGAGCGTCTGAAAGAGGATTCTCTACACGAACTGTGCCAAGAATCAAAGTTCTAAACTTAATTTCCCCCAAATAAGATATTTAGAGTTGTTTCTGTATCGAAATGAGGCATCGATTTCTCGACCTCCAGCCCTCAAACCAAGCAAGGCGGCACGAAGCAAGAATGCTACGGTCCACTAACTGCGAATCTAGGTGATCGATGTTCCCAGGAAGAACAACTTTTCTCTTAAAGCTATAGGAGTACAACGCGCATTTATACTGGAGGCCAGGAATTTACATTCTTCTACACTTTGTTTTACGCTGAAAAACTCTGATCGTAAATGTGATGTTCAAGCCCAAGGATATTAATGAATATTAAATCCCTGGAGGTTCTAAAATGTCTTCATTATTCTGAATGTAATGCATATGCATGTTGCATATTCAAAAGAGATTGTTTCAGGAACATTATGCCACAAGTAAATACCAAAATTGACACAAATGTAGGGATACTTAGACACTTGAAGAAAGTGATTACCATCAGAATAAATAAGAAGTGATCTTAAACAGCATACACTTTTTCGCATTTTTCTAACTTTTGCAATTCGCGAAAATTTAGAGTTCAACGGAAATGAGACTGCCGCCATTTCGTAAGCAATCTTTGGTCTATCTCTGGAAACAAAAATTAAAGAAAAAGTTGAGTTTTTGACAAAATTTTCTTTTAATTGCATTAAGTCCAAGTATAATTTATGCAAAAACTACTCGTCTGTTAAAACAATTGATCATTACGGAAGTTTTTCTGTGAAAATTTGGCCGATTTCCGGCATGTGATTACAATGCTTTCTCTTCTTAGAAAGTAAGTCGAGAAATAAAAACAAGGTGCAAATACTTGTAGAAAAATGTAAACAAATTTTGAAGTATCTGGAAACAAATCGACTATGATTTCTCTCGGCGTCAAGGAGAAGTGATACAAGAAAATTCTACACATCGTACAACTTCAGGAGTTTTATATTATAAACTGCTTGATATTATTATTTGGTAGTGTTTCAAAATGTATTTTCAATGATAGTACACTACATATGTCGCAAAGGGAGAAAAACGAACATTTGTCATGTTTTATTAGAAAGTCAACAAAATTATTTTGTGCAGGAATAGCATATTATTAGTTTAGTGTTCTCAAGAAAATTGTGTTCTCACTTCTATTATATTTCTTTACAAATATGATTCCGTTGCTGACTATCTCCATTTTCGAAAATCTTTCATTTATACAACCTAGTTATTTTATTGCTAAATTTCAGCATGCTAAATTGCTATGTAAAAATTAACACTCAGACAATTTTATGTTTTGTGATATTTGAAAACAGTGAATTATTTGTTCATAAGTTCTTACTGTCAATCTTCCCACAAAAAGTCAACCGGTTATAAAAACTGCAATTTTGGTTCCCTTTTGTAACGAAATCTGATTACGAATGACTTCGTCCACCCATTTCCGGCAACGCCTTGTATTTGGAATAGAATTTACGTAATATGTTACGGAAACAAATCAGATCCATCGGGAGGACTCGGGCAGCAGCCAAATGGAGAAATCCGCGTCCTCGTCAGCGAGCAGTTTCCCAGCTTCCCAACCCGCCAGAGATGTACCGACCACCGTGACTTCTTCAAGAAGGTTTGCCTGAAGAAAGAAGAAGAAAAAATTCCTCGCACGTTGAAGGCGAAACGCGGGCATCCGAGCAAGCTCCGCTTTGTACTCGGTGGCGGCGGGGCGTGGGCGGGAGGGGAAAGGGAGGGGCGAGGAAGGGAGGGGCGTGGGCGGCGGCAGGACCTGGCTGCCTGCAGGTGCGCGGTGTCTACCCCCACTCCGATTCCCCCTCCACCCCCAACCATCGCAGCCACCTCCGCGCCTAAGCCACGCTCTACTACCCCGAGACTCGACCTCTTCCAGCGGAAGATTCAGAAAAGAGAGCGAGGTAATTACTAAGTCGGAAGAGGAAATTGAAAACTTCACGTCAACTGCTAATTGGCAGTTGGACGCACCGCGGTTTGCTTGAGGGCGGAGGAGGAAAAAACGTAGCAAGTTTGTTCAGGTAAAACGAAACTTAAAGTTTCAGTGGCCACTCGCCTGCTATTCAACTCTCAGGTGTGCATTTTCAAAACAATACGTAGCAACTCACGAAATTCGATTTTTAGTCTGCGCTTTCGCTTAGACTTTTTCACTTATAGAATTTTCTGATATTTACAATCAGCTGATAAACTTTGTGTTCTATACTTGTCTTGTTTTCTTTGCGATTATTCAAGTGAAAGTCAATATCATTCAGAAAAAATGGAACAAAACTAAGTATACCAACCATTTAACTTCTATTTTTGTTCAATACACATTTTTCACGAAGAAATAAAAGAGGTCATTTCCGTCAACTTAGGAAATTTATTGAGATAGCCGACTTTCGACGGCTTTGCCGTCATCATCAATCTCGCTGCTTTCGTCAAAACTCGGAAGACTGAGCCGAGACCGTATAATGTCAAAACACAACATCACAATTTCCACAACATATTTTTCAGTCAAAGAATCAATATAATATACCGACTTAAAAATTAATTTAACGAATTAGATATATTTCAATTCTTGGTTTCAATTTCTTCAACTCCTGTTTATACTAGGGGATAATTTAATTTACTCACGCAACTCCCTTTGCAACATCACACGAGCAATGCTCGAGATTGATAACCGCAGAAAGGATGAGAAGCGAAGAAACACAAACCAATTTCCGAAAAAAAATCGCTAACAAGGACTGCGCGCAGAAGGTCGTTTGCGAAGTCGGCGGCGGGGTCGCCTCGGAGGCCGCGGGGGCCGGAAGCCGGCGGTGGCCGGCAGGCAGGGGTGCGGGCGGAGGGGCTCAGAGGCGGTATCAAAGACGGCGCTTGGGCTAAGACGGCGGCGCGGGGAAGCGACGCGGGGGCACAGGCAGATGGCAAAGTGGGGAATGTCGGTAGCGAAGGCAGGGACACGAGGCAAACGGGGGGTGAAGGCGAGCAAGGCGAGGCAAAGGCAGGGCGAATGCGGGGCAAGCGGGGCAACGAGGACGGGGTTAAGCCGGGGGATGGGGGCGATGGCGGGGCAAGGCGAAGGCGAGGCAAAGGCGGGACGCAAGCGGGGTGCAAGCGGGGTAGAGGCGACGCGAAACGCGGGATGAAGGAACGGACGAAGAGGTGGTGTAGGTTGGGGTAAAGGCGGAAGCGAAATCGGGGAGGAAAGTGGAATGGCTGGTTGGTTGTTAGTGATACCGGGTACGTCAATTACAGTGGTCATTAATCCAGTAAGTGTAGTGCATGTTTTGCCTTGGGAGGTGACGGTGATCTTCCCCCGCTGGATGGTGAGATCCGACGCCGACTTATCATTGGCTAGCGGGATTTCCCACAACCAGGTATCTCCCATTACAGGGGTACCGCCCCAGTCGGGACAAGCTCTAAGCTCTCGTCCGGTCTCCCGAAATATGTGGTAGTGTAGTGCATGTTAGTGTAAGTGTGTGTGTAAGATAGGACAAGGAAGAGGAAGGACAGATCGCGGGCGGTCCGTGGCCCGTTTGTTAAGGTACTGCTCCGGCATTCGCCTGGTGTTGATCGGAGAAACTACGGAAAACTTACCGATCAGAGCAGCCGGTCTCTAGAATTCTCCTCCAGACTGCCATTGATTTCGACCTAGCTGAGAAGCTAGTGTCGAGGATCCTGCCGCCGTCGGGACTCGAACCTAGGACCTGGTCAGAGGCATGCAGTGACACCAGTTGATGCTCTGAGCCATCTCTCCAGGTAGGAAAATTGAGAGGAGGGGCGAAGGAGAGAGGACAGGGAAAGTGAAGATGCGACTGAAGTCTGGGTAACGGAGGGAAGGTGGACCGAAAGCGATGGTGAAGAGGGGTGGCATGCAGAGCGAGAGGTGGTGGCGCAACGAGTGGCGGGGGGGGGGTAGTCGGGGCGAGGGTGTCGGGGTGAGTTTGCGGGGCGAAGTTGCCGGGGTAAAGTGGGCGAGGTCGCGGCTCGCCTCTCGCTTCCAAGTGTCAGAGGGCGTTGGTGGCGGCGGTGGCTGCGGCGAGTGTCCATAACTCGCCGCACGCCATTAAATATTTGATCCTTTTAAAATATTACTCCAGCGCGGAGTCGATCGCGCAGGCGACCGCCACTGACGCAGACGAACAGCCAGGGCGCAATCGGAGGGCGGAGGCGGCGGCGGGGCAGCAGGCGAGAAGCACAGATGACGGAAACGAAGGAGGGAAGGAAAGAAGAAAGGAAGAGGGAAGAAAAGACTGTTTGAACCAGGCGGGGAGTACAGTGGACGATGAGTGACGAGAGAATTATCAGAGTAGGAGACATGTTGGAAAGAAAAATTTCTCTCGGCGTTTTCGTGTCGGAAATAGTGGAGAAAAGAATAAATAATAGGGCTTAAGACAATGGAGATATGATTTTGTTTGCCTAAAAAGTTAGATAAGTAGGAATCTGTGAATCTGGATGGCAGAAATTTTGGGGCTTGAGAGTCCGGTTGTCTGAATGGGTACGAAGCTCTATGGTCGGATAAGAGCGAGTTGGCTGCACAGCAAATTGGTGACAATAGCTGGGTAGCATTTTCTGTCAGAGATGTAAACGTGCTGCAGAGGCGAATTCAGAAATCATTTCAGGTGAAGTGGGACAATTTACGATCGAACCTCACACATATACTGTCTTTGAAATATTAAAACAATAAAAATTTGTTAGTTTTAGTTACAAAACATAAATTGGTAGTAATATTCCTTCTTTGGAATATACTTTTCGTTTGTAATGCGATGCGATCAATATGGTAACTGTTTTGAATAAATTTACGAAAATTGCAAAAAAAAACTTGGATTTGGAAGAGGGAGCATGACCCTTATTTCCCATGAATTCGCCATTTTGCAGTTGATTGGCTACGCAATTGTACGATTGTCTGAATAGACAACTGCGTGGTTAGGCAATGGATCCATTGCAAAGGACTGTTGAAGGAGTAATTGAAGAAAAAGCTTGAAAAAAGAGCAGAAGTGTGTGAAAATAGCAGTGATAACGGAACAGGCACAACGGCGGTAACCCCAGTGTCAATCATGAAAGTGAAGCATGCAGTTTCAAAGGTTACAAGTTCAGCTCTGGGAAGATAGCAACAGCATAGTGAGGTTGAGGAGACGTTAAAGGAGTATACGGAAGATCGAGTGACAACGCAAACGACAGTGAGTCCATAATGATCAAGAATATCCATAATGAAAAGGCGAAGGCATAGAGGAATTCTCGAACACTCGGTTAATTATACATCAGGAAACGATAATACACTGACGCGCTATATTTCTGAAGGGGGAAAAAGCAATGCCTAAAACGAGAAACCTACTTTAATAGAACGTGCTCAGCTACTGAACGCGAAGTGCTGTCTCATTATTGGTAAGATACAAAGTTGAGGGGCTTCTCTTCCCAAACTACTTCGCTTGTATTACCAGAAGTTTACGTACGAGTAATACTACCTGTACGCAAACATTACATGCGGAGAAACTTAATAACGTGAAATCCTAATAATACCGAAGCTTCCTTTAATAAGTAAAACATCATAGAAATTTTAGAAACTCAATCAGTAATAGATGTCTTTCATTCTCCGTGTCTTCTTAACAATTTCACCCGATTATTTCTGGGTTTAAAGTATATGGTATTCAATTATTAGATTCCATCTTTCTACGTGCTTGTTTTGCTATTTATAATCGAACCGAAAATATAGCAGCACTGTAATGATTAAATTACCCATGCAAAATTTTATATCATCTCCCCTTACTTTTTCTTTAAACATTTGTAATCGATTTCATTCCGTAACGTAGGCGACTGCAGGGAGTCCCATTACGAACAACCCCATAATATTCCAATATTGCAAACTTTTATCCCAATACAAGGACTTGTTCTCCACCAAAGGAGCAATTTCCTTCGCATCGTGTGCATCTGTCTAGAACTCCTCGAATGTTCTTAGAACACAAAAGGAGAGAGAAAGCGGGAGACACGAAGACGGTAGGCAAGCGATCTATGAGGAGAACAAGCAAACGCGTGATTGGCCTAACTGCATCATTCCAGCTTTGAACATCTTAGCTTGCAACGCAAAAGCAACTTTTGCAATGCTAATGAAAATAATACCAGTAGCATACTGGGGCATAAAGGCGAAAGGCCGATGAGCAATTGCCAACTAGGAAGTTTTCGAACTAGTTATGCCGCGTCTATGTGTCTTACTCTACAGTTTTCTTCCTGCGTCTCTCGCGCTCCCTCGCCCTGTTAGGGTTCTCCCGCTGGCGGCGCTTCATCGAGTTTAAGTGCGGGATCACCATTGCGTAAGAAGCCCGTCATTGCAAAACAACTATGCCAAACTTCTACCGCGCGTTTGCGCGGAAACGTCGGGATAAAGGTGAATTTTTCGTATTTCAAATCCTAATGGTAATTGTCTTGACATATTAACACGAGCCGAATGTTATTCAACATTATCTTATTCTGATATTCTCCAAAACAAAATATATTTGAAAGGGTTCGTACAACATAAAAGAACAGTTAAGGGTGCTAAACATGGTTAAAGGGTCTCTTTTAGAAGACATTGCTAAAGTTGCTGTTTTTTTGTCTAAATTTGTAATAGCCTAAACTATTGTTTGTCTAATTTCATCCGCTAGACTAACCCAATTTCGACCTTTGGACAGTACTAAGAACACTGCAATCCGATGAGAAATAACAATATGCTGTCTCAATTACTAGAGGCAAAACGGTTTGATTACTTTTCGTCAATATCTTTTCATAAGCCTAACTTCCTTCATTCCAGTCATCACAAATCGGCGCAGTTCTAGTAGTTGAAGTGCGAAGCTCGCTACGGTTACGACTATTTGTGCGTGGAAAGTTTTATTTGCCAAAAACATTCCTCCAAAACGAAAAAAAGAATGAAATAGATAGGGTTTACCGTATATTTCAAATGATTGCACGAGAAGTGCACACTTGTATGTCGTTCCAAAAGTCTTAGGTGATTTGTATATGTAAGCGAAAAAGTCACAATCTTGAAATATGTGATAATTAATGCGACATGCAATATCGTACGGGTTATGTGTTAACTTATCTGGATTTTAGTGATATTTTCCCAAAATATCAACTAAAATTATTTTTTAATTGTGTACGTTTTACAGAATGAAGTTAATTTTTTGTTAATAAAACATTTCGCGCTATTATAAGAATTAGTTAGAAACCATATTCTTTTGTTATGTTGTTAAAACTACATTTACTGTTCAGAAGCAAAGCATGAAATCATCTCAAATATTCTCTACGAATTGATCATGTAATAATATATACCATCAACCATGTATTACTCCACGTGTATATTGCACATATTATTGTCTCTTCATTACTGACAGATATTACATTTTGAAACATATATATTACATATTATATTTTAATAGGATTTTTAGTTGATGTGGATTCATTTAATAACTTTCACCAACTCGAAGAAGCTCATATTGAAAATTTCAAAATTAAATATAATCATCGAAAATTTAGTTTTTATTTCTTGTTAACATGATTTTCGGAAAATTGCTCAGGGGATATAATTAAAAATAATTCATCTCACACAGATGGCATGTATGGAATAAGCATTTTAGTTTTAAAGTAACGTCCTTAATAATCATTTAATCAGTAGTGACTTTATTACTGTAATTTTAACATAGATTTTTCAATTGTTTAAGTATCATTCTCCGAATACAGTGGTTAACATTTTGAGCAGCAAGTATTACACAAAATGAGAATACAATGTAAAGTGAAAACATAGAAAATATAGGTTGTAAAACTAATTGTCCACTTGATAGTGCAGTTAAATGTTCCAAATTTTCAGAAGTGCTTTATATGAAGTCTTCCGTTACTTTTAGTTGTATTAAGGTACACACATCACTCAAAATGTTAGACACATTTAACTTTCTGATTCTATGTCCTCATTCACGCCTCTGCGTTTTGACAGCTTTCCTTCAGGTAGAGCTGCAGACTCTGTAAACTTCGTCTTGCCACTATCGAGTGAATCCCTGGTGACGAGAGTAAAACGTCAGTTCTCTTTCTCCTTGCTCCTCTCTCCCACCGGGGACAAGAAAGCGAGTTCTATTTCGCGGTCCTATCTCCCTCCCTTACAGCAGAAAACAGGGTCTGCAAAGTCTCGCGCGAAACGAAATTTGACGATTCGTTTCAGACAACAGAATTTAAAAGTTTTCCAAAAGAAAAATCGCGATCACCTCAGTGTTGCAGCAAAGACAAAAGGTAGTGGAAGAAAAGTTCGTGCAGAACTCACAGTACATTTAGTAGAAAGTATTAGGAGATTGACAAGAACGTGTTTGAAACAGCATAATGCACATGTCTTGACAAATGGGAAGTTCTTGATATTACTCAGTACTTTAAAGCCGGAAATTCTAACAAAGCTAGTGCTCTCAACCTAGTTCATGTTAAAAGTGTCTTTAAGTTCGTAAATGGAAAATTAATTACACTAGAAATTTTTTTAAAAAATTACTTTATTTTACTACATTAGTGATATAGTAATGTAGTTCACTTCGTTGCTAGTTTATTAAAGTTCTAATAATATCAGAAATTATTATAAACTCAGTCTTATACAATATTCAGTGGAAATTATGATAAGCGAAGTCTTACTGAGAATCAACAATCAAGGAAAATTTATCCAACAGGTGAGGTCGGCAGCAATGTACGTGAGCGCAATGTAACCATAGGAAAATTTAAGATTTTTGCACACATTTTCTTTAAAAAATCAATAATATGCGAATCAAAATTTTTAAAAACTTTATCATATTAATAACATTTATACTCATTGCTTAGTTTGATTTGATTATATTCAATGTAATTTATTTAGTAAATGTACAGTAATAAGTCGATATGACGTATGGGAGAGAAATACAAACTGCCCACGTTTTCTTTAGCTCCAGACTCTCTTTGTCTACCTTTTTATCATTAACATTTGAATGACAATAAAAGTACTAACAAAGCGAACTTAGCAACATTTGAAAATTAGACATATTCACTCCCAAGTTATAAATTTGCATCAAAGACAAAAGCATCGGTATTTGCATCAGTAAACAAATTACAGATTTGATTTTTGTGTCGTGATATCAAAAAAGTTACCTATATACCCTGCTTTTCTTCTACAACAAGTAACATTAGTTGCCTGTGATGCATATTGCTTTTCAAAAAATTAAGGTTATGTCTATCGAAACCGTTGATAGTGGAGAATTGAAATTTGAAAGTTTTACAATGCATATAATCATCTAAAATGTATAATGTAATGCAATGATTCATGCCTGTTTTAAACATTATTTCACAAAAATTAATAACTGCCTAAAAGTGAACTCAATAAAAGTTGTCAAAATATATAAAAGATTCTTCGCTACGTATTACCTTAGCGAAACCGCACGACGCTTCAAACCGTCTTGCAAATGTCTCACCGCCCCTAACCGCTAATGCCTGAAGGCCGGTCGTGAGCGGGCGAGGCGATAAACGTCCGGCGGTACGCAACACGCGATTAAAGGGACAAGAATCCCGCTGACGAGGCAATTTAAAGCTCTCAGGGCACGGCGCTGAGTCGAGGGACACTAAACACCGCGAGCACCTGGCTGGTGCAATTGCTCCGCCTGACACACGCGCCAAGTGCGCCGTGGAAGAGGGCAGCGATTCTGCGGTGACTGCGAGTGCGAAGATTTAACAGGGGGACTACGCTTAAATATGCACAGGAATGCGATGGTGACGGAAAGAGTTAGAAACGCCAACAGACTTTAACGGAATGACAAGGCAAGCAATGCTGTAAAACGGTCAGAACCAACTCCATAAATAATATGTTTTTGACCAAGGTAAACTGAGATTTCCACATTTTTATTTACCCAAATCCCCTTCTCCATTATTTCAAATAAAACCGTTTTTTGCGATTTTTTAATTTTTTGCGACGTGCTCTAGAAACACTTAAAGTCTAAAATGAATAAATATGACTTTAATAAACTCAATAATAAAAACGAAAATAAATTACTTCGGTTTTGATGGGAGTTTTAAATTTTAAAATCGCTCAAGTGCAAAGAAACACATCTTTTTAGTATCCTCAAATTGAAGCGGCACATCTTAGAAAAAAATATATTTCGTATTTGTAAGTAAAGTAGTAAACAAATTATATTTTAAACTTTCCTTGAGGGTTAAAACATTAAAAAAAATTCCACAATTTTTGCCATATTTTTGTGTTTAAACAACAAAATAAAAATAGAATTTCCTCTTGAAAATGTATATTTTGGAGACCACTAAGTGCGAATATAGTGTGAAAACAGACTTTAGACGACTATCAGTTTCACGGTATATGACAAATTACTACGTATTACGCTTGACCGGCAGCTGCTGATTTTCAATCATAGAGATTCGCTGAAAGCTCTACTACATGTTTGTGGGAAAACCCCACTCCGTAGCTTGGTTGGGCAGATGTGAGCAGCATCTCGAAATCTATATAATATTCACTAGACTATTTCCTTTTTGTGCAATTTTAATCTCAATGCTTAACAAAATTAGTCTGTTCACACATAATATTTCCGAGCTGTGTAACCCTGCATAATGCTGTATCTTTTCGAGCTGAGCGAAGTTGAGATGGAGTGGGCAGTTTTCTTCAAGACTCAAACGATGAATTAAAAAATGCGGAATGTTCGCGAGGGTTCAACTAGTCGTTTCCCAATTCATAATTGTTACTACGAGGTGCAAAACCGAATATCAGCCTAAACACTGTGGCGCGAATCAAACAAACATCATCTGTTACCGAGACTCGGGTCTAGCGAATGCGGGTTCTGTTGAACCCGTCCTCCAACCAATTCCCGGGGTCGCGACCATCCATACTGCGCTTCTTCCGTCTGTCAGTCGACGAGGCACCTGCGCCGGGCCGACCGCGCACGCCGCACGAGCCGTCCAGCACCCCCTTCCCCCTTGCCCCCCCCCCGGCCGGCTCCTCAACATTTCAAAGTGCATGAAAATTGAATGTCTCGCGCGCCGCTCCCCTCGTGCGCGCAGGAACGCCTCCCGCTCGCGCGCGGGGGCGGGGCACGCAGAGCGGGAGCGGGGCCGACGGAGCGGGGAGGAGGGGGAGCGGGCGCCAGCGCCATAATAAAAACGTAGTCGAACACAAGGGAACTGGCGGAGGGCGCGCGGGGAAGATGGGCGGACGGGAACGGCGGCGGGGACGGAGACGGGAATTTGAGGACGTAGGGGGAGGAGGACGGAGCGCTGGGCCCGCGCGCCCGCGCCAGCAAGTATGAATTTTGTAGAATTGGAGTGTGACAGCGCGGGCGGGCGGGAGCGGGAGCGGGAGCGGGTGCGGCGACCGGAGACCTGCCTGGCGCCCGTGCCAGCGCTGGAAGAAAGTTTGCCAATAACGTACGCCGTATTCGGACGGCGCACGAAGCGGGCCTGCGCGCCCTTCCCCTCTCGTCCCCGCCCCTCTCCGCCTCGCCGTGCCCTTCCTCGCCCTAGCCGCCGCAGACAGGCCACGCTGCGAGCACGCGCGGTGCCGCCCCCGCGGTTACCCCCGCCCCCGCCTCGTCAATCTTCCCCTTCGCCCGCCTGCCGCGCCCACGCGCGCCGCTGTCGCCGGCCTCCAGCGGCTCCGCGGCCCCTCGCGGCGCTCATTGCCGCCTTGGCCTCCGACCCCGGCGCCGCCCTCGTTACTGGGCAGTTGCCCGGCCCTCGCTGTCATCTCAGGTCGCGACGTCGCGTCCACGCCGCTTCTTCCAGTGCTCCGCCCCCTGTGCCCAGCCGCCACGCTCGCCGCGGCCGCTGTCTGACCCTGTTGTCACCCTTGCACCTCGCCCTCGCCGCCCCTTCCCCGCCGCCCCGTCCTCGCTGCCCCGTCGTCACCGCCTCGTCCTCGCCACCCTGTCCTGGCCGCCTCGTCCTCGCCGCCCCGTCCACACTGCCGCGTCCTCACCACCCCGTCCCTGCTGCCCCGTCCTCACTGCCACGTCCTCGCCACCCCGTCCATACTGCCGCGGCCTCACCACCCCGTCCTTGCTGCCACGTCCTCGCCACCCCGTCCTCACTACCACGTCCTCGCCACCCCGTCCATACTGCCGCGTTCTCGCCACCCCGTCTTTGCTGCCCCGTCCTCGCTGCCGCGTCCTCGCGACCCCGGCCCTGCTGCCCCATCTTCGCCATCGCGTCCTCGCCGGTCCGTTTTCGCAACCCCGTCGTCACCGACACGTCCTCTCGGTTCCGTCCTCGCCACGCCGTCCTCGCTGCCCCGTCCCACCCAGACCTTGCCGCTACTTCCTCACTGCGTCATCGCCGCCCCGTCCTCGTCGCCATATTCCGCCGCCCCGTTTTCAGTGCACTGTTCTCCTTCGTCACCATGGAGCAATTCTCTGTGACGCTATTGCCGTCAGGCCAGCGCCAGTTTCAATTCATTGTTCCATATGTAATGTTTCACGACTTTGCACGGAAATCCAGTAGGTAGAAGGCGCGGTGCAGAATTTATGAAGTAAATTTACTCAATGGAAGAGGATCATGTATCTGAAGAATACGATGAAATTTAAACCGTATTATAACGCATTAATTTTTTACATCGGTATTTCGTCTAGTTCAACAAGAAATTATAAAAACAATAAATTACATCTATCACATAACATCTATCGTAAATAGACAGAAAATGATACTTGACTCTCTCTTAGTTTCTTGCTACATCTGCAAAATCCATTTAATGTAGCTCATATACCCGTTGACAAAGATGCATGCTCCTGGTTTTGCCACATCTTTCAAAGGAAATTGAGACTAAGTTCTCTCTTCAGTCCCCTGCTTCAGATCAAAGTCTCTGCCGCCAACCGAAGTAATTATTTTCATAGCATAGGAAAACATCATTAATAACTCACGAAGCTGCAAACAATCAATTAATCGTGTACGTCCTGTACTACTGTTGCAGTTTCAATTAAGAATTTTACTCAAAAACCCACTCACAAACATGTTAGATTATACAATATAAATAGAGTGTAATTGATTAATTAGATGGAGCTGCATTTGATTAATTATACCAACCACATCTATCGTAAATTTTTGTCTAGTTTATTAACGTAAAAAACTATTCACATTTAAGTTTCCCAATAATCCTTCAAGCAAGGATTGAGGTAGTCCCTTCTATGCGTCTAGAGAGTACTTATATATAATTTCAGCTTTTCCATTTATCACATACATTTTTATTTTGATTTTTGTCTTCAGTTATTACAAAGTTTCTTTCTATTAAACGCAATTATGGGTTTCCATACCACCGGTGTAATCACGTCGGATGAAAAAATGGGATGAAAATCTAAAGAAAAAATCGCCTCAATTCACCAAAAATATCCAACAATTATGTCAATTATATTGCAGAGTAAATTATCTCATCCCACGGAATCATTTATATCTAATTACTGTAATTGACATTCATTATTATCCACAAAAAACTAATCACAAAGAATTCTTAAGGTCTATATATTCCAATATTCAACGTTTACTACATTTTCACCCCGATCATTTCCATCTCAGTACACCGGTTCTTGTCGCCGCTGTTCCTTCTATCTCACTGCCCCAGCGGCCGCCTCCGTAGCCCCTCTGCTTCGTTCCGTTCCCCGAAGCCGCCACAAGCAGTGACCACACCACAAGCCCCGTCACCCCCGCTGTCTCCCCGCCACCCCACTACCCTCGCTGCCGCCAACAACGCCACCACGCCCCTTTCGCCCCAGCCGCCTGCCCTCCCCCCCCCGGATCTAGCTCCCAGATTTTAGGTGTCCACGATGCTCGGGCAGCGGGCGGGCTCCGGCGCTGCGGTTTCCTACCAGTACTTTATTCGTTTTATTTTCGCGCAACGTGCGACGCGTTGTCGGTGGGAGGGATAAACTACTTTACTGCTCACATGCAAGGCTACGCCCAACAAGGACATTTGTTGCTAGTGTCCCTGCAAACCAGACAAACACCACGCTTGGGATGAGAGCCAAGGGTCGAAGAGCACTGTTCTCATAAATAAAATCCGATACAACACATCATTAATTTCAACCTTTGATGCGCGCTATGACTGCGTTCACTTCAATCGTTTTTGTTTTAATAACACATTTAATGATAGCGAATGTAGTCGCATATTCTTTGAAGGTGGAATGTTCAAAATTCATCACATAAACACACCAGCCTTTGATCGAGTAAAAATACTTTGTTGAAAAGTGAATTTTCGGGGTAGACTATTCTGATTCTCTTTTGTCAATTAATCCGGTAGAATACACTGCAATTTCTACAACATAACCAAAAACTCAGGAATCATTCCTCACAAGCGTTTGCGCTTTTGTGTCCAAGAAAGTAATAGAATTGACCAATATTATTAGTGACAATGGTGCTCAATATCACGAAACATTTTAACTAAGACTGGTTATATAAAACAAGAAATCTGTAATTTTTAATAAACCTTGCAATATTCAAATAATAATTTCTACATATGTTCTTAACGGAATCTATTATCGAGATCAATAATAGTACTAATCAAAGTGGAGTAGAACTGTCAGATCGTGGTTGCGAATGCATGAGTGTTGAAGTGTGAGTAAAATGTTACTACCATCCACATAGTCAACCCTCTCTCCTAATCTGGGACTAATGAATGACTCGCTTGAATATATTTCTTAGTAAAGTAAAATGTATATGTTAGTATCCTCAGTAATCAGTATAAATAGTAGTATGCTCATTTTTAGGATATTTCTCAGCATTTATTTATGTCGTAATTTGACCTTTATACTTATTTTTACGCATGGGACTGCCTTTGATTTTATAATTATGTAGTTACTTACTAGTTCTTAATCGATTGAAATTTTTTATAACAAATATATTTAATAATCATTACTTATATAGAAACTACCACGTGAGTCTCTCGCCAAATTACACTCGAAAAGTGAGGGCCACAGCAATCATGAAACATTCAGCATAGTACCTGTAGATCCGGCTAAATTATCATCTATACTGTTTCCGACATGGAAATTATTTGCTCGCAGAGCGATCGAGGGTGAATATGGACAGAGGAAACCACAAACCACATGCCCTAGAGGGTTCAGAGCTGGAACGCCAAGCACAGAGTTCGGTCGAATCTGCGGGAGTCGATCTAACCACGCATCCGATGTAGCGGGTGAGGTCGCGATTCCGGGCATTATTCCGGTTCCCCGCGTAGAACCGGGTCTCCAAGAGAGCGGCGGGCTTTCAGGCACAAACGTTCCTGTTACAAATAAGTAAAATTTTCTGCCAAAAGAGATTTCTACAGAAATAAATAATCGTCATTATCGTCGCCTACAAATATAGCACTGTTGAAATTGCATTATATGTTGCTTCCCATACCAATGCCACACGTCCTTTCGATATTTATCCTTCCTTTGCTAGTCGTATTTGTCAATATCGCAAATCCCCTTTTGTCCGTTTGTCGATTCACCCCAGTGTTGACACCATTTTCAATATTTTTTTTGTTATTTAAGGTCGCATCAATATCTAGGCCACTAGCGACCATTATTGCTGTTAACGTTGTGGTAACTGTGAAGATGAAATGATAAGGTGATGATAAGGGGGTGAAGGGACGAGCACACACACAAACATGCTCGAGACGGGACTCGAACCCGCAATCTGAGATCGCTACGACACGACTGCCTTAGCAATCTCGGCCACTGGATCGGATTCCAATCCTTATCTTTCGTTTCATGAATAAAAGTCTATGGAAAAAGAACAATAGAAAATGTTTAGGGTATTGATTTAATAATATTTTCATTATTTCAATTTTGTGTGCTCCAATGAAATAAAAATTATCATCATGTACTAGACTATTTTCCAGAAAATGTTTAGGAGTATGAATGTTATACATTCAAATGCAATGTTCTAAAAGATAAATTATATTATTTCCAACAAATATGCCAAGTATGTTCTTGAATTACTTAATCTAAAAATTTAGAAATATTATTTTTAACAATGTATATTGAGGCAAAATGAACATAATAAAAGTGTTAAATCACATCGTTAGATACAAATATCATATAAAATATCTGATTTGCCAAAAATTTATTTTCTGGGTCTGAAATTAACTTGAATGCACAATGCGCACACGAAGCGGTAACAGGGGATGCCTGTTCCTGCTAAATTAATACGGAAGGGAACAATGGTTGTTAACGACAGTTCACCCAACAATTCCAAGTCTGAGAAAATTGCCGTGGGTGAAATATCCTCATGAGTTACATATCTCTAAAAGTACGAAAGTAACTGGGTATGCCGTTGGAAAAAACCGTCATTGTTTCCAAATGAAGTTTCCTTGGCAGATTTCTTTATTTCGGCCTTGCAATTTCCATTGCTCTTTCTTTATTGATAAGACGTCTACATTTGTATCCTCTCAATTATTTCCTGCATTTAAAGTATGGGTTTCCAAACAACACCATCCACACATGAAAAATTCGCCCACCCCTTAATGTACCAACAGTTTACAAAGCCACGTTCTTCCCCCCATCCGCAGCCACTCCTCTAAACGAAGAGCCCAAACAGAGTGTTCAACGCGACGTATCGTCCTCCCGAAACACCCCCGTGAAAGCTCGAGGTGCCATCCGCGAGGGCGATAAGGCACAAGGAGCAGAATACCAGGCAGCTTCTGCCCCGCGCCGTTCCCCTCCGGGCCTTCGCCACCCACCCCGCACACGCGGCCATTCTTCATGAAATTTGAAAAGATAACGCCACACGCATGCGCACAGCGCCCCGCCCCCCGCGCTGGAGCTTCCCCGCTCTCTGCTCCCCCACGTGGGCGCAGCATGGCCGAATGAATAATCTCGTAATCGAATCTACGAGTTATAATGACAAACTACCAATACCCGGAATGTCCCGGAATAAGAGAAGAGGAATTATAAGTCTTATTGTTGCTGTCGTATATAGTGAATTATGCGTACATTTCCCATTCAAGGCATATCCGGCAGAAATACGACTTCAAAGTTCATCGGCACGTGCACACTCTCCGATATCAGCTTGATAGGAAGGGAGAGTTAAATTTCGTTATTACATTCTTTATTTAAAAGGATGCGTGTTATTTCACTGCTCTGAAGTTGACATGTAAATGGGATTCATGAATTCAAAAGACGAGTGCGTGGAAAAGAAAATAGAAATTGTAAAATATTCTTCTTCTTCTTCTTCTTCTTCTTCTTATTATTATTATTATTATTATTATTATTATTATTATTATTATTATTAAAATCGTCAGAAAATCATATGCAATAGTATTCTCAAGTTCAGTGCCGATTTTGCATTATTAGCTCCTTTGTCATCTTTAAAGACACATTTTATCACGATTCATTTCCAGACATGAAATAATAGTAGGAAGCATAGTAGTAGTAGAATAAACATAGTAGAATAATAGTAGAAAGGTGTACTGTGCGCTTAGATACAAAAGAGCTTTTCCAAGGAATGAGGACCGCCCCACATTTCAATGTGAGTGAACATCGAGTTTTACAAGTCAGCTGAAGGAAATATGCACACGAAAGTTTGGTGGATGAGGTTAGGCAGCTCATGCTCAGATACAATGTGTTTCCGAAAGCGTGTGCATTTGTGGCGGCGTTGACATTACCACTTCACCAGCTCATGAACTACGGATAAACTCGATGAAAGCAAAGGGCGTAATAAAAGCGGCAGACAATTTGTCATATATCTGCGTCAACGGCGAGTGTACAATCCTTCACCCCTACATACCGCACTCTTGGATCGTAAGTACGTCTCGTATACTGCACCAGAAAAAGATACTTTTAATATTTTCTCTACCTCCAGCTTTGTCAGCAGAAATTTCAGAAGCACCATCTAAATATATTATATACAAATTTCTTACATTGCTGGTTGCTCTTAAAAATACGCCCTTTGAATGAAGATCGTAACAGGCCCACATTCCGATCTTCGTTCAAAGCGCAAACAAATATAAAAGGAATTCCACTAGGACACATAGTAAGTAATTAAAAAAAAACATATTTTAGTTACTCCGCACACTTTTCATTACAATTATTAAACATTTGTGTGGTTCAATGCGACCTATCCGAAAATTATTTAAACCCAATAAAATGTCCAAAATAAATTTATATGTTCTAGGGCCCCGTTTGATCTGATCTCATCATCTAATGAGTAGATTATAGCAATAATAATGTCGAAGTGAACGATATTGGAGAATTAGTGAAATGAGAAGAAGGGAACAGGGAGAACCCTGAGAAAACCTGTCTACAGTTCGCTTTATCCATCACAAATTCCACATGGATTGGCCGGTGATAGCACCGGGGCCACGGAGGAAGTTGTGTGCACTAGCCGTTCCACCTCGAGCCCTTTTTCTCCTCCTCCTCGAATGTGACCTTGAGCCGCCTATATTTACATTCCTCCTCTAGCCCCTGCCAGCCGCGCGCGCGTCGGGGCCCGCACCCTGAGCTATCTTCTTTAACTTGCCGAACCGGACCGTATGCTGTTTTCCGGGCGCTCGCCCACTGCGGAACCCCGGGAAGCCGATGCCCCCTGCCCCCTCCCCCGCCGCCTCACATTCCTCCGACGGCCCTGGCGCCACTTAAAACAACACCGTGATTGCAGCGCGGCCCGGCCCCTCGCCGCCGCGGACGTCGGCGGCTTCGCAAAACACGGCTCGCCTGTCCAAACATCTCACGTTCGCGGCTTCGCGCTCTTATGAGGTATTGCCGGGTAATACTTTATCAGCCAGCTGCCCGGGCGCCCACGCGAAATTGGAAGCGGCTACGGGCGCTCGCGCCCACGACGCAATCACTTTCACAAATGAAATCATGCGCTTCCATTAAACGAAGCAATTGTTTTTTACATATTTTTATAAATAAATATTATTTATTATTATAATTTATTACAAATATTTTTATTATAAATTAAAGTAATAAAATGTATTATTAAACGAAGCATTTTACTTATTTTTATATATTTATAAATTTATTTATTTAATGTCAATAGAGTAAAAGAACAAGTGACGGAGGGGATCAGAATAGCATTCGTGAGTACCTCGAACATAAGTTGAAAGCCTAGAACACAATACACACAAGGGTTTAATCTACATAATTTTAAAAAACGTAATATAAACGTAATATAAACGATAATAAGCGCAAAGGGTTCTTATAAAAGCTAAATGATTTATTGTTTACATGATTCACTACGATGGTTTGTATTGCAAATAGTGTCGTAAATCAAACAGATATATTGTCGAATGATACTACAATAAATTATTTTTTATTGAGACAACGTTTGGTCTCAGATGCACTCAAAAGGATCCTTTCAGCGCAATAATTTACAAAAGCCCTTCAAAAGAACGATGGAAAACTGACGGTCATGCGGTTCATAATTTCGTCGTCGTGTATGCAATAAAAAGGGCGGTAGGATATCCAATAATGTATTTACTAGAAATGCTATCGGAACCGCATGATATCCTCATCTGTCGAGTATATGCAAAGAGAGAACTACGAGCCCATTTGAGAGTCAATTAAATTGGCATGTTTATTTCCGGTGACACGATCTAAGTCACAAGTTTCCGCGGAAGCCAAATAACTGCTATTTCAAGCGCATTTACGGACTGTATCAGCGCCGGCATTCATTCTACAATGCACTGCTTTGTGTCATATTTTCCACGTCCATTCTTTCGAATTTATGTCCTTGTTTAGTTAGATTCGATCAATATTGTGAGATCATAATGTGCATGTACCGCACAACAGCCCCGCGACAGTTTTCAATTTTATAACGCAAACGAACAATGGCTGTGGCTGCGCACAATTGTTTCTGCAGACTGTACCCTAGAATTACTGGCTGGAGTTCAGTGCCAAGGGTTATCTAGGTCCTCAAACGAACGTTAATCAGGGAGAATACAATTTCCCGAACTTTATAGAAGCATTTGATTATTGCTCGAGGCAAATTGTGAGGGACAGGTACGAATTCTCAGGAATTCTAGGGGATTTGCAAAAGCCTTATTGAAAGCCAAATTTTATTATTATTCAGCTGAATGAAAACAATTTTAATGTGATATCACTATTCACCGTTTGTTAATCGTAGAATTTACTACTTAACTATGGGAAATCAGAGCGTCAGTTTATTATTATTATTATTATTATTATTATTATTATTATTATTATTATTATTATTATTATTATTATTATTATTATTATTATCATTATTATATTGTTCCTACGAGCTTGTCTGAAGCACATTTGTGTCAGTGTCATATTTATGTCGCTGTCTCTTTTACTTTTTATTAAATATAGAATATATCATGGAATTTGTGTTATTGGAATCTAACATTTCTGTAATAAAGAGAGGATTGTATTATGTCCTCTCCCGACTCAAAAGTAGATACATACGACGGGCCCTGCGAGGAAATCATAGTAACATTCCTCTCCCTCTTGCAATACCTCGTCCATCGAAGAATGTGATATAAAGACTTCGTAAGCGACAGTTTTCTAAGAAGTAAGAATTTTGTTTGGCAAAGTTTTATTTAAATTTTTTCGTCGCTGAAACAAAAAATAACGATCATCATTTTGGGAAAGGTTATGTGAAATAAATATAATACGAATACAGGTCACAGGCCATAACAACGTTGCATGCACGGAAAATTGCAGGTGTTAAAAATATTATTTATTGATACTTTTTACTTGTTATTACCTTCGATTCGGAGTTCAGTACACACTGCATCACTTCGGGATCGATAGGATCGTGGACGCTATATGTTCTCTAATGGACGGAATTATGACAGCCAAAATTGAAAAGACAGACGAAAAACAACATATTACTAACCGAGATAAACATAGTTAGTAAATATGTAAATCTGAGGCACTAAAATAAGGTAAAAAATAAAATCTTCTATGTACCAAGTAAGTGAACTGGTGTAAAGATCTCGGGTGAAAAAAGCCCTCGGACCAAAGGCCCTCTGGCTTTTGGTCGCCGCTCGATCACTGAAACTGATATAAGGCCCTAGATTCATAGATAACTATTAACACGTTCACCGCGGTTTTCAGCTCTCTTAAGAAAGGACCCAATACCTCCAGGCGTAGGCGTACTTTTAGCCCCTCATTTCTATATGATCGAAGAAGAGTGTAATTTATGCTGCGTCTATGAGGAAGCGCTTGGAGACCAGAGCGATGGAGCTTCGAGTCTGTGGGACCTGACGGCGCCACGCCCCCTGCTCGGCCGTGACGTGCGCCGCCACCCTGGACGCAATGAAATGCCCTCATACGCATATCTGTCTTCGACATGTCCTACTCATCATTTATTCAAGCATTCTGTACCAGATATTTAGTTAGTCTATGCTACAACTTTCTTATAATTTATGTACCGGCAGTCTCATATTGTGTGTGGATGGATTTTGTGTACTCGGTCCTTCAGCAAACCTTAGACAAAAAATTCATGGGGTAAAACATCCAGAGATCTCGACGGCTAAAGATCACGACTGTTTCATGTAATGGAAATTTTTGCACCTCGTTAATTTAAAAAAATCAATCTTTCAAAAATTATTTTTGTCCCAAAGTGAAATACGGCCAGCTTCATACTCTATTTCCTACTCTAATACAGTGGACGCAGCTTATCGTTATCACTCTGAGTCACAGAAAAATAACATTAACCGGTTGATAATAATACATTAAAAATTCTAACTCGTAGATGAAAGGGAAAGAAATCCTTCATTCTAATTTTGAATCTGCTTCTTTTTTCTCAAGATTCTATTCATGTAAATGTCGTATTCATAATGTGCCTCGAAACGAACACACCTGTGATGAACACCACGTCGCAATATTTCCCATGCCTTCCTGATTTCCACCGTTGCTGGAGTTTGAAGTTTTTCATATTTTGTCGTCTTGTGTCAGTCCAGCACGTACAGTGATGTTTTCCTTCATTTTCATCAGCCGACATTCGTTTTCCGTTCTATTAATGTGGTGGAGTATAGAGGATTTCTTCACGCGAAGAGCTAATTGTGTTTGCATATCTGTCGTGGGTCGCGATCTAAAAATCTAATTAATGTTTCCAAATAATGTTAACACAAAACAAATATTGAATGCAATAACCGAGTTTCTTTAATACTTTAACATCAGTCCAGACG
The DNA here is from genome assembly GCA_011170035.1 of Teleogryllus occipitalis. NCBI lineage: Eukaryota > Metazoa > Arthropoda > Insecta > Orthoptera > Gryllidae > Teleogryllus > Teleogryllus occipitalis. The sequence continues at coordinate 50,333 of BLKR01015013.1, forward strand.
GAACATTATAAGAATGAAAACATTAACAAACTGCTAATATTATCCGTTGTTACAATAAGCGGCGTCCCTTGTGTACCCTTTTTTTCCTTCTCAAATATCGTGAAGGAAAAGGAAATGTTGGTAATCAGCATTTTAGAAAAAATGGCACGTTCCTGCGGCGGTGAAAACCAGAACGCTGATATGGAACGGCGCGCGCCGCCGCGAAAGTCGCGGGAACGCGCCGAACGGCTCGCGGGCGAGGGACTACGGCGGGGCGAACGCACAGGCAGCCACTGGTGCAACTCCCACAGTTGTTGAGGGACGCCCTGCAGAAAGATGGCACCTGGCCTTCCCCGGACTGGGAACCCAGCGTTCCGTCGCCCCTCTACGCTCTGCTTACTCACGGTCGACCAATCGTCAACATTACATTTGTCCTGTCAATTTTTGCTGGCATTTAATACCCGACTTATCTTTTATCGTTTTGAATTATTTCTGCCATTTTTTCTATTTTTTATACATAAGTATTAATACATAATATAGTGCCTTCATATTCTTTGAGCTTGCCTTTGAGCCTGTTATTAAGAATGCGTGGAAATGTTACTGGGAGAGAAAGAACAGAAACGACGCATGTAAACTCAAGTGTTTCTAAAATACCGATATTTCAAGTCCAAAACTGCTTGAATTTTGAAAACGTGCACAAAATTCACATCTCCCCATAGCACGCCACTCACAGTTATTAACCGTTTTTGACGTAAAACAAATAAATAAATAAATTTAAAAAAAGAATTTTGGTTTTCTTATTGTGTGAGAATGGTGAAAAATTAAATACAGTTATGTAAGTTACACACATGATTGGATTAAACACTTTTATCATATAGGAACGTATATTTTAAGTTATTTATTTAACACTAAAAACAGAAAAAACTATGTGAGACCTACTATGGAGGGAAACTTCAAACTGCGCAGGTTTTCTTGAGCTCTGGGGTCCTTTCCTATATATACGAGTAGCTGTATGATGTTACATTTGCATATAATGTTACATTGCTCTACCTTTTGTGAAATAGAGCACGTGGAATTTCTACGAATAAATTTGCGTCAATTTTCCACTGTTGCATTATTTCTAGGAAATTGTAAATTCAAATGATAATTCCACTTCTATTTACATTCAAAATACCAGTCATTCTAGACAACTATAGCTATTTGTTTTCAGCATGCAAACGTTTTCCAAATAACTTTGATCCAAATATAATTAAATATTAAATATACACAGCAAAGTTTATGATACATTAGTTAATATTCTCTTTCCTTTACTGCATGTTATGGTCGAATGTGTAAATATACAATTGAATAATAATTGGGTGATTATAGATGTGTCAGACTTTAGAAAGTTTTCGGGTATAAGCTTCTTACTTTTCGGCTAATAAGGGTGCATTTTTTAAAAATTACGCATAGACAGTCAGTATAAGAAATCCGGAATTTCAAATGTGATCTCCGCCACGAATATTAGCACTTCGGGGTGAAGATAAAATTACTGAAATTCAATACGGTGTCCTGGATGACCATTTTTTTGCTTTCAAAACAGCAACGTAGTGGACGTAGCAACGTAGTAGGATGAGTCGAGAACAACGTCCGCAAGAACCAATCGTTCGTACGAGTGAGCTCGCGTTGAACATGCACTAAGAAAAGGGGCCGTTTGTTTCCGGGCGTGTAAACTTCTATGGCTATTCATTCCGTAAGTGAAATGCATGTTGTATGCTGTGCTGGTGCATCCTGTGCATGTCGATTTGCGAGGTTTCCTCTCTCGAATTATGTCCAACAGCAGGGCACCTAGTCTGGACAAGCTCTGAGCTGGCGACTAGTCCCTACGTGTAAGATACTGTAGTGCACGTACGTGAAAGTGTATGCTTGAAAGGGGAGAGGAGCGGACAAGGATGAAGAAATAATGATGGCGCGTGGTCAAAGGACAGTTAGATGTGCATGGCAACGATGGCAAAGGAGTTGATGTCGCCCAAGAGCCACCACTCATAGCAGACACACGTAAGATTACCGAGCCACGTGCAATACTAGGTCAGTTCTAGAAAGGCTGGGTTCGTTAGTGGGGACCAATGCCGTCTGTCCAACGAGACGGCCCTGTATCAAACTGATCTGTAAGTGTTCCAGGCAAAAATTACGCTGTTCTCCCCTTTCAAACATACACTTTGACTATATGCTCTACAGTACCTTACACGTAGGGAGAACAGCTTACTTGTTTCATGTTATCCTATTAAATGCCCGAAAATATATCTACACGAGAGTTTATTGTTACTCGTCAATTAAGATTGTATCCTCTTTCTGCTGGTTTTGTTTGCAACGGTTATAAATCATTGTCAGAATTTGCTAGGGACACGTATTGAACGCGCCTAGATTCGCAACACAAGTGCTGCCATTGCGATGTCCACGCGGTACGGCGGGCTACCCGTAGGGGAGACAGGGGGATGGGAAGGGAGAGAGCTGCGGGGAGGAAGAGGCCTTGGGGATTCCCCGGGCATTGTTAGGGCAACGATGTCATGCGTTCAGTTTGCTGGGTAGCCATGGGCTAGATAACACGCGGACGTGTTATGGCAAATAATAAGCAACCGACAGGAATAATTTTGTTTCACAAAGGTCACAAAGAAAAGGCATTCGCACGGCGATGTTCAGGTGTCGTTTTGGTGGTATTGCCAGCGATTGTGGTGGTGGTGGTGGTGGTGGTGGTCGTGACTGAACAGCCTGCAGTTGGTGTGGCTGACGTACTACATTCTGTGCTGCTGCTGTGTGGCTTGAAGCTGATGCGGAGAGTGTGAGTCGCAAGGGATGAGTGGAGTTGGCGTTAGTGGCAAGGATTTGGTGTGGATAGAGGAGGTTGCGGGGATTTAGAGCGGTGGGAAATCGGCGGGGTGGCATGTTGAGTTGGGGTTCGAGTGGCCGGGTGGGATCAGATGGGGGGATCAGGTGGGGTCGTGGAGCGAGGTTATACGGCAAGGGTAGGTGAGTTGGCGAGTTTAACTTACGCAATAAGGTTAGGTTATGTGAGTTGAGGTGTTAGTGTGAGATGGGATGACAAGGAGCAGCGGGTTGCAGCGGAGTGAAGGCAGCTGAACAAAAGAAGTACGTGGAGGGCGGGGACGTGGTGAGGGATGTTCAGAAGGTGAGGAGGTGTCGGGAGGGGGGAGGGGCCCGCAGTGACGGCTGACGCAGAGGCGTGTGCGCGGTGTGTGAGACGCACATGGGGGATAGCCGGGAAGGGAGGGAGGCGGAGCGGGCAGGAGAAGAGGAGGGGAGGGGAGGGGGACCTGTATAGGACACGAACCCCCCGTGGGGGTGTACCCGCCAGAGAGAGGGCCCTTCGCGGTCGGCGGTTAGCGGTTCGCGCTGCGCGGAAACCGAAGCGGCAGCCGCCCACCGCGCTTCGCCGCCGACGCCTCCGCCCCGTCGCCGCCCGCCACCGATGCCACGCCTCCGCTGCACTCCCCTCCTCCTACGCCTCCGCAGCACTCCCCTCTCGGAACCCTCCCGCAGGCGCCTTCGGGGCTTCGTTCGTGTAGACACGGTACCACTTTAACAGATGTAAAATACACCGTCGTTTCATTTCATTTATCTAGCGTCAAAACCAGTAAAAACTGCATGTGACGTACAGAGGAAATAGACAATTTTTACACATTTTGTTGGCAGTAAAAACCCGAGCCCACTCTTTTAGTATACATAGATGAGTTATGAATAAATGTATTAACAAGCGGATTGCCAATATTTGAAAACTTGAAACCTTTGCTCCTGAATAATAGAAAATGTATATGCATCAGCAAACGAACTACAGTTCAGATTGATAGGGGTTTTGATGATGAAAATAGGTTGCCATTTTATTAATTTTATTTTAATTTATTACGTATTTATTTTTGAATTTAATTATATATAAAAACAGACTATGTGTGACGTTCAAGGGGAGAAGAGCAATCTGAGGACGCTTTCTTGAGTTCTGGGATCTGATGCTCTAATGCACGAGCATATTAACTGAATGACGAAAACAGCTAATGTCGACCGTTTTTGCTCGGAATCGGTAAGAAACTATCAGCTCCCGTGTGATGAAAATTGTTTGTAAAAGCAAATGCTTTACAAATTTTAGCTATTATCCCTTGTCGTGCTCTTAGGTGAAAGAATCGACTTACTGTCGCAAAAACGTGGAGAACAATCATTTAAAAATTATATTCCCAATAGCTCAATGAAACGTGCATAGATAGTAAACCTACATTTATGTCCAGAAATATTGCCTTTATGTCCGTTCGGAATAAAGAAAGCGCTTATAAAATATCTTTTACACATTGAAAATATAATGTAACAATAACTATATTTTTCGGGTATGCTCTAAATTAACATATAGTGTATTCGAAAGAATTAAACAATCCATGAGACGATGGAAATGGCTATGACAAACGTTATAGCCGAAACAGGAATAAAGTAAGCATTTTTTCATGCTGTCACTGACATTTCAAATGGAGTGTAAGAAAAGTGAATAAACAAAATGTTCTCTCATTTCGTAATCGAACTATCGAACTGATACAAACTATTCCGGGCCTTAAGTTTGCACTTGTCGAAATCGCATTAGTAATAACATATAATGGCGGTGACGAAGCATCTGAAGACTTCGATCGGTATTGATTTATTTTCCATCGCACGTCTACGTCAATTCGCGCTGTTTGGACGCTTGTTATGAAAATAATTGCATTGCCGGTGTGTGCCGGTGTGTGGAAGCAATAAATCTTACTTTTAAGCACCTACATATTCGTTTTTTTAAGGTATTCCTTAGAAATGATAAGAGATATAAAAATATTATATAAAGTACTCAGTTTAAAAAGCAAGGTCCTTGTCGTTTATCTTCACGATCTTGTACCTTTTGCCGTTTGCAATTGACGTTTTTGCCTTTTAACTGAAATTTTATACATTTAAGAATTTGCTGCACTCGGCTCTCGTAATCTCTAAACGCTGCAAGTACTCGCAATCCTAAATTAATTTCGATTTTTTCTCACAACCACGATTTTTCTGAGGCAGAAACGAAATATGAAGTCTTCTGCAAACTTTCTGCGTAATCGTCGAAAAACATCAAAGATGTAAATATGACAAGCACTCTGATCTACAGCGGAGCTTACAATGAAGGACACTCATGGATCTGCGTTTACCATTTTGAGCATAACTGCGTTGCCAGTAGATTTAATGGGTTGAATAGTAATCACAAAACAATCGATATTATTGACGATCTTTAGTAAGGGCATGTTTTTCTCACAGACAACAACGAATTTCACCAATAACACGAAGACAGCGCCCAGAGCTGTTGTACTCACTGCAATGTCTACAGGCACGCGGCATTCGGTTTGAATTGTGCGTTTTGTAGAGACATTTAAATCCAATTTTTTTGAAGACTTGTTTGTGAGTTTTTCTTTTTGTTTTTTGTTTTTGAAAAACTATATCCGCCGTTCTTCAAGAAATTTATGTATAATGTGAGGTCTTTGTCTTGGTAACTTTCAGGCGTTATGTATGAATTTTTCTAGCATCTTTCAAAATTGTTAGGCAAGATGGTACCACATTAAATTCTTTTGTAGATGAGAAACAACACACTTTAAACTTGACGATACTATTTATATGTTCATGAAAATATTTCATTTTTTCTATATCAATTACGAATGATCACAGACTTTTGTAAATCTGATGTGGCCAAGAAACGTCGTTGCTTTTTTTGTATTTTATTAATTTTATGAGTAATTAAAGATCATATTTCTACGATTTGATTGTCTTCGAATAAACTTTGGAAACCTTCCTTTAACAACGTACTGATGCTGACAATCAGTAGTCTATCTTTAGTAGTTAATATTTTTAATTCATCTAAAATTGTTCTTGTGATAGACTTTCGGAGTAACACTTTATTTGATGAATGACAGAGTAACGTGACATATTATGCCATAGCGTTGTTGAGGAAGAAATGACAGCTTCTGCATTTGAAAAAAGAAAAGATGGAAGAATAAGGAAGCAACAACACAATGAAGTGCAAGAGAGTCAGAGAAGAGACTGTGAAAAAGGAAGAGGATCGAGAAAGTGTTTTCCGATCCGGTAAATTGCTGTTACTAAGACCCTTCACAGCCCACTCACAAAATTGTGGATTTTCCATTTCTCGACATATACACACTCGACTTAAGACCGCAAACTTGCAATTTACCACTCCACTTACAAATGAGTACAAATGAGTATGACTCCCATTTTCTCAAATGACAGCTTCGGATATTTAAATACTTTAAAATAATTTAAAGATTCTTTCCGGCACAGCAGCAAGAGCACAACTAAGCAGCGGCGTCAAATGGTTGAAGTTTTGAGAGATGACTTCTTGGCGCTATGACTACCACGCAATCACTTTGGTAAAAGACGTGGTCAACAAGTGGAATTGGAAGATTCACATTCTGGAATCCTTTCCGGCAGATACTTCCCGGAAGACTGCCCTTGGTTTCAGGGATGCTCTTTAGGATGTGGGCCATAGGAAAGGTACCTAGAACGCCTATGTTTCATAAGAAAATTATTTTAACTTTGCTTAATTCAGAGAATACAGAAGACGAGAACAAGTCAAGACCCTTCAGGGGGAAGCAGGGAGAAGAATGAAATTAAAGAACATAAAGCACATTTGAACAGCTGTGCAGAAGATACGCATCTGCATTTAGAAAGAAAAAAGCATCTAGCGTATCTGGGAGAGAGGGGAAATAAAGAGAAGAGAGGAAGGAACTGAAAACAAGTGGGCAGAATGACAGCCGGACAGAAGCAGAAAGCAAACTTAAGCGTCGCTGGCAAGACGCACATCAACATCGGAGCGAGCGACGTACCAGAATGTAGTATAGTAGTTAAACGCCAATTAAACTTTGAAATAACATCTAATCCGACCAGTTTTATTAATACCGAATGAATGATTCATGATATTTGCATGCTAAATGGATTATACTTAATTAAATAACACTTGAAAGGTATCAAATGTAGGAGGATTTTAGGCGGTAACACTGTTGAAGTACGTCGATTATGTAAATTTATATTGAAGTTTATTTCGTTTGTTGGTTTACAAACATACACTAGAACTCTCTAAGCACTTGCTGTGGGTGACAGTGAGACGATTAATATGCAATTTACTAAAAAATACAAAACAGCCTTAATCTAAAAGAAACAAAACGAAGCAAAATTTTCCATTATAATATCTTAACATTTATTTATTAAACTAAAAAAAGTTCAAAACCGAATGGACATATGGGGAAGAAGAGAAATCTGCACATGTTTCTTCAGCTTTGGAATCCTTACCCTATTTTTTACTGTAAGTTGAATTACGAATAGAGGTGGGAAAGAACTTTTTTGAAAAAATTGATAGATAGAAAAAAACGCTAGTAGGGTTCCTCTATTGTCACTCATCCGGAACGACCCGTGATAGAGAAGTCAGACAGCACTATTTCTGTCTAATGGTGCCTGGAATGAAATCCCTGTTGCTCCATGCAAAGTTTGTGATACACCAAGCGGGTACACGGTTCGTTTCTCGGGCTTCCCCTGTTTCCTCTGGAGCGCATTCCTCCACTGTTCCGTCATTCATATCATCATTTTGAGTAACAACCCATCAAGGGACTCCGGTATGACTGAAAAGGCTAGGGACTGATGTTGCTAATGAAGATACTGGCGCTCAGCCGTGATGAAATGAGAAGGGTGCACCGAGTCTCATGTTTCAGCACCGCAGCCAATAGCGACTCCATGTGTACATATCGCGTGAGGCTTCTGAGTGAGAGGCAATTTTAGAAGTGATCACGGAGGACTATCGATTATAACGTTATAGGAGAAATTTGCTGATCTCGGTGGCGCAGAATGGCGCATCGTGCAAGTTCGTGAACCCGAAGGCTGCGGGTTTGAGTCCCACGTAAGCCAGGTGGCGTCTGTTAGCAAGGTGGCTACACTGGAAAATTTGCGATTAGCTTCTCATCCTGTCATCATTTCATTCAAATTGATTCATCCATCATAGGTCATCCTTTATGATCACTTATTTATTATTTCATTAATGTATTTGGAATTTCCGGGTCTTTTGTGCGATTTGGCCGGCTAGATAACGGCGTCCGCCATGCATGGGATTAGTTCATTCCCACGCGTAGGGGGGAAGAGAGACGAGAGACATGTCGTGGACGTGAGTATTCCCTTCACCGCAACTAGCAAAGCCCACCTGCCTGAGCTTTTTCTTCGTCTCGGAGAAACTGAGACGATTTTAAAGGAAAGCTCCAACTCAATTCCGCCTAATTCATTTATCGCCAAAACAGTAAAATCTGTTTGTATACGTCGCTCTATCATCATTCACAGAGTGCACGGAAAAAGGAAAACCATGTTTGAGATTATCTGCCCAGGACAAAGGTAGAAATGAAAGCGCAAAATTTATATTTCGCTTGCTCTGATAAATGGGTTTGAAAGTCATCACATCGCAGTTAAATTTAAGGATTTAAAAAAAGTTTTTTTAATGGAATTTGTGATTTCTTATTCGGATTTTAACACGCTGTCATTATATTGCTTTTGTCAGCGAATTGGTATTCAGAGATCCTGTACGGTTTGAAGCTGCCATTTCAGTGATGTGACTACTAATATAACACATCCTTTGCGGGAGAGACGCAAAGTCGTCCGCTGTGTCAAAATGCACTCTAGTATTTGTAACATGCTTTCAGCGTAATGAAAATATTTAATCTGTCGAAAACACAACGACGAATTAAATCAAAAGTACACGTGTGAATTACCGCGCTTATATGCATATCACGTAATAAAACCGAATCGTTTTACGATTATTTTAAAAAGGGCAAAATATTTACTTTATACCAGAGCCGGAGCAACTTTTTAAAAGTTAATTTTCATAGCAGATACACTCAGTTATAAATCGTTAATATAATTAATATTTTAGGTTTACGCTTTGTTTTCTGTGTTTAGAAGAAACCGCCACTCTCAGGCAGAAATAGTATAAATTCACTTTTGATGCCTCAAATTTTGAAAGACGTTAATTGAAAAATCTTTCAGATCCATCTAAACATTTCATGGTTTATGTAATAGTTCACATTCGTTGTTACATTCTATTTCAATTATCGATGCATAAATGTTCACAAATGTCTTTTCTTCTGCACTTGATGTGGAGATCCAAAACGTTGACTACTTCAATCAAATGTGACATCGCTTGCTTTCATCTTCCACTAGGGACAAACGCAACCAAATCCACAAAATTTTCTCCACGCAATTTCTGTGTAGTGAGCCTCAATTTCGATAGTCCATCGAATCTAAAGGCAATCATTTGAATACATATTGAGCCGAGTAACAGTTCGCCCAACTTCATCAAAACGGATTAATCTGTTCACATACGAACTTTGTTGGGTAGCACTTTCGATGCATCCAATCACTCGATATTCACTGAAGTATCCATGCAGAGATCGAACTCAAGGCAATGGGTATATTCGTGAACTTCTTATAATACAGAATATACAGAAAGAAAACTATGTTGAAGTTTGATGAAAGGAAGAATAAAAATGACCAAATGGATCGAAAAATAGAACAGCGTTCAGATGGAAACGTAATTGTCATGTATTTGCTTGCGTGTCTTTGAAATAAATTTGATCTCTTCAGAGCAACTTTAGGCAATTAAATTAGCATGGTAACGTGTTAATTTGGACATTATATTAGAGAAAACTAATACAAAACATTTGATGGTACTTGATATTTAAATTTCCAATTAATAAATTTTGGATTAACATAAAATATATTGAATTTTGTTGTGGACAATTTAAGAATTGTGTGTCTTTAATGAAAACGAGGATCAGTGACATTTAAAGGAAAAATAAGCTAAATACTATTAGAGATTATATTCGAAGCGCTACCTATTGCGCTATAGCTTACAACAGGTGATTGAAAATTGAACTGCATTGAGTATTTGACGTTTCTGTTGGAGGAAAGATAGTCTAAGTAGCCGTGTATCCACTTGTATTTTGTTGATGAAAGAAAAATAAATCTGCTTAATTTCGTCTGTACGGGGAGACTGAGAGAAAACTAAGCAACCTACGAGGTGTGAATGTTTTCGCAAGACATCCAGGATGTCGGTAAAAGTACAAAACAAAGATTAAACAACGATTAAATGATGTTCACTAAAAAATGCAAATAAATGAAATACCTTTGCGGGTGATGCGTGGTGTTCGCCTAGGCGGCTGTCAGTTCGCCGCTCATTGCATTGTGTGTTACTTTATCTCCAATGCGCGCAGTAGAAAGAAAAGCACGCTGGCTCCGGCCTTTTGATAGGCGTCTGTGTTATCGTTCGTTACCCAGACAATCGGGAAATATTCAAACACAATTCCAAAGTTTTGATTTTGACTCAAAAACGGAAATATTTGTTTGTAATTTTAGGACCATTCTGATACTGCGCGTATCAAAATTATACAGTCTCCGATCTTTTGAGAGGTGTTTGTTGTTTCGTTAACACCTAGAAACTTAAGAAAACTCCAAAAACAATTAAACAACTTTAGGCTGAATATTTGATACGTATACTTCTTTTCGTCATACACTGTACGGTGCAAAGTAACCTCTGTAAAAAATCAATATTTTCAAATAAGAAAATTATTGCGAAATAATAATTCCATAAAACAGTAGACAAGACATTAGCTTGAAAGTGTAGTGGTGGATTTTCACGATAATGTGTTTCACGATAATATATATTTTAAATTCAGATTAAACTTTAAATTCAATTATCCCAGAAAGTGAAAAACGTCACTTAGAATCGTTTTTCTCTGAGCCCCAAAATTTATAACTTTATCATATTAATTATCACACGGATGCATTTTGATTGGATATGTTATCGTACTCACTGGCTTACAGATCAATTTATTATATTGTTTATTGTTTATAATTTAACTATCAATTGAATTATATTTTAAAGAGGTAAAGCATATTGTGAATCGCAAACTCAAAAAAAAAATCATGACTGATTTTTAATGACTGAAAAAGTATTTTGATTTAGTTTGTGTTTGGTTTATTTTAGAGAGCTAGAATTGGAAGAGACACCGCTCCGGGGACGCCAGAGAACATAATAACTAATCTATATAGATTCACAGTGTTCAATTACAGACAGCCTGGGAAATATGAGAATAAGCGCAATTTCGTTGAAGATAGCAAATTGATTCATTATTACCAAATAACAAAGCCTCAGTGTATTGAGTGCACAGCCACAATGGTAAATTCCATCCGACATTCTGTTTATACATTTTGTTTGTGTACAGTAGAAGTCAAAGAAAAAAGTATGAAGGCAATAATTATGTTTCAACCATGTTCTATAAAAACAGTTTCATTAGTGAGGGTCGATGACCTGATGAAACGACGATAACATTATATACGGGAAATTACGACGTACTATTTCACCGTTCAAAAAAATAAAACTATCAGTATGCAGTAATATCATCAAAGGTGACTTCACGACTTGCAAACATGTTAGGTTCACGCTGATTAAAATGAGTGGTTTTTAAGACTTTTATCTCGGGTATTGACGACACCAAGATATTTAGTTTTCTATACAACCCGCAACAATTTTTCACACTTGATTAAGGTTGCACGGTTCTCTAAGAAGACGTAAGGATTATTTCTGTGGAGCATGGTCGGTAAATTGCTTTTACTAAGACCCTTCACTGCCCACTCAAAAAATTGTGAAATTTCAATTTCTCGACATATACGTATTGGACGCAGGCCGCAAACTCGCAACTTACCACTCCACTTATAAATGAGTACAAATGAGTATGACTCCCATTTTCTCAAATAACAGCTTCGGCTATTTAAATACTCCAAAAAATCAGAGCATTTTCATATTTTCAATAATAAAACATGAAGTATAGTCACACGATGCCAAAACTTTAGGAAATTCTGAAAATTAACACTACCATACATTTTCCGAAATAGAGTAGAGAATAATTTAAAGATTCTAAATTTCTAGATGCCTTTAGAATCCCTCCTCTTCGGCAAGGAAATGTAGTAATCAGAAAATACAACAACCTTCAAGGTTTGGGGACATTTTCTAACAGTGCCAACAAAAGAGGATACTCCCCACTTATTCTACACAGCTTTAAAATACGAGAACCAGAGCTCCAGAAGAACCATCCAACCTGTCATTGAATTTACCCTGTGCTAGCGGTGCTATTCGAATGAACCCAATTACTGAGTCCACTGCATCTGCCTCGAATCGAGAACCTTCCAACACGGAAACAAGTAAACTATCTACCACGGCGGTCAGTTCATATGTGTCCATTCCAGTACTAAATGACAATCGCACGTTCGCGCAATATCCGCAGAAGCTCGCTGGAGGCCAGGGCGCATGCGTAATTTAGCGCACATTTATTGAGCAAACAATCGAGAGCTGTCACGCGCATCCTCCGGTCGGCGGGCCGGGCGTCGCCGCTGACGACGGCGGCGAGGGCGGAGACGGTGCGGCGGCGGTGCGGGCGGCGGTGCGGGCGACGGCGGGGGAAGGGCGGGCGCGAGCGCCTCGCGCGGCCAGCGGGCGGCGGCGGCCCTTTCATAAAAGGAGCGCAGCCTAAAAATGGAAAAGTGGCCTAATAAATAGGGATCCTCGCCTCCGAGCCGAGCACGCTGCGTGGGGGGGGGCGAGGCAGCAGAGGCAAGCGGAGCGGGCGGGGGAGGGCGTCGTGAGCGTCGCGTGCGAAGTCCGGGGCAGCGGCGGGGCGAGCGGGGAGAGCGGGGCGAGCGGGCCGAGGGAGGCTTGGACGGAGGTCGTGTGGGGTTTGGCCGAGGGTGGGGCTCCGTGTCGTGCCACGCTGGTTGTCGAGCGCCGTCGCCGCCGCCACCGCCTGGGCGGCTCGGTCGCACGCGACCGCCCCCGCTCCTCCCCGCCCCGCCCCGCCCCTTCCCGCCCGTTCCGCCCCGGCGCCCGCCCCGCGTCCGCCACCGCCGCGCACGAGTGCCGCTCCGCCGGGCGCCGTCACTCATCCGGCACGGGGTGTCGTGGCGCGGGGGCGGAGGAGGGGGCGTGGCGCTTCGCTGCCCGCTGGGCCTTCCGCCAGGCCCTCTGCCCCCGCCCCGCCCCCCCACGCGTCGCTCTCCTCCCCGTGCTCCGTCCTCACCCGCTCCGCCCGGTCCACCCGACCCTTCTTCGGTTCCACTTCTTCAGCTGCCCTTGCTCTTACCCGAAACAAAGTGGCCAGATCATCACTTTAATCTACTGAGTAATAATAATCAGCCGCATCATCTTTATTAGGCATACCGCGACCTTGCCAGGTGTTACGAACGACCGTTTAGGAGTTCATATTACTGTATGACTGTTCAGTCTGTTGTCTCCATAGAGCCCCCCTCCTCCGAGGTTGGTGAATTTCCCAGGTGCGATCCTCCCGGCACTCGTCTGATTCCTATATTTGACAACGATGGTGCTTGCGGCACCTATTTATTGAGTGCACTGGTCATCACAGTCTAGTGTAGCTTGCGGACCCATCGTCCTAGCCAAAAATTAACGGCCAATTAGCCGGCGCCCAGGTAGTAGCCTGGCTGGGGGTGCTAAGCTCGAACTAAGCGCCTCGGAAAGCAACCGCTTTCCCTAATAATAGAGGAGAGAGATCTTACGGATTGGTACCTTCCGAATGGCGGACGCGTGCCTCAGCGCACGCTCCTACGCCACCCATTGGGGCCACAAAGGGTGATATAATATAGAAAAGATCATGCCTGTTAGGTGGGAACTTTTTAGGTTCAGACGCAGGTGCCCAGAAACGTGACAAATAAATGCTGGTGATCTTTCCTCCAGGGTTTTGCTTGTAAAACGCCTTGAAACGACTACTAGCATTGCGGCGAGCTGGTTTTAATATCCACGTTCGATTCCTGATATGGAAATAAGTCTCACTTTATTTGGCATGTCCTGTGTACATATCCAGTGCCAGAGGGCTGGGCGATTTTACCTCCCAATTCTTTTTACCTCTAATTATTCTTCTCCCCTTTACTTCATCAGTTCCTTTTCTTTCCTCTTAGCCTATTTCAATGACTTTTTGCTTTTCCTTTCGCCTCCGTGATTCACTTTTCCGTTGACAATCACACTCTATTTCTTCTTTATTCTTTCAATCTTCTCTGCGATACCCTGGGTTTTGCCTCTGCATCCCCGCCCCACCCCACCTCGCCTCTCCCCGCCCCGCCTCGCTTCTTCTCGCATCGCATCGCCTCGCCCCGCCTCGTCCCGTCCCGCCTCACTTCACCTCGCCCCGCTCGCCCCGCCTCGCCCCGCCTCACCCCACCTCGCCCCGCCTCGCCCCGTCTCGACCCGCCTCGACTCGCCTCGACTCGCCTCGACTCACCTCGCCCCGCGCCGCCTCGCCCCGCCCCGCCTCGTCCCTTCCCGCCTCGCCTCGCCTCGCCCCGCCTCGTCCCGCCCCGCCTCACTTCGTCTCGCCCCGCTTTCGCCGCCTCACCCCGCCCGCTACCACGGTGCAGGATCTCTTAGGGCGGGGTTCCAAAGGCGCAACTGCCCGCCGTCCTCGCCGCCAGCCTGAGAGAGAGTGAGAGAGAGGGGGAGGTGGAGGGAGAGAATGGCGATTGTTCGTGCCTTCCCGGAAAAGCAAAGAAAAAGAAAACCGTTTTTCAAAATTATCGGGTCGCGCTGTCGGGAACAATTATGGATGGGAGTTCGGTCGCAGGTTAAACCACGTATTACGAAATGGTATCGATTTCGTGACAAAGCTTGGGCGCGTGATAGACTATTGCTGCAGGGAGGTTAATATATTGGAGTTTAAGACATTTCCTATTTCCAGTTTAGTTTAAAAGAAATGTTTTTTTTTGTGATCTCAGGCATAAATTACTTTTGCCAGGGATGCTTTGGAATGAAAGTGAAATTATATACATATTCTTTTATCCGTAATTTCATTTCATGAACCTTTTCCACAATATTTACTGGTTAAGTACGAGTAATCTTCCTTACACTACAAGATGGATTCACATAAAAAAATATTTCATGACTGTCACTAAGTCGAGAAATTTTTCAAAAAGACGGTCCGTAATTACGTGTGCAGATTGCGTTTCTCTCCCATACGCCACATGAAGATTTGAACCTTTATTGACTAAAAAATTCTGGTTTACTAATTCAAAAAATTTTATATTTCCACTCTTAAGGGTAACAATTGTAGAAGTTTTTCAACGGCTTTGTTTTCGCAAACCAGTTGTTAGACAACATTAAAGAGAAGCAAATAGAAAATTACGAAAGCAGCCCTTCACGTGGTTATTTAAATACCATTCCTTAAAATTTCATGCAATTCAAAACCGCGAGTTTCAAATATAGTGACTGTTCAAATCTTGATATACTAAACAGTGGAATTTAATTTGCGTCTCTTTAATGTCTGATATACATATTCACGAAGGGAGTTTTAGCTTCGTATTCTGTTCATGAGGCATATGCAATTCACGATATCGATAAGGAACCGCAAGTCACCGGCAAATTACACTCCGCCACTTATCTGATGCGAATGCTCGCCCTGATCAGTTAGACATATCACGCAACAGGAGTCGTCAGCTCCAACGCGCGCGCACAACGCGACAGGCTTCACAGGCAGAAGGCGGCGCCGCCAGAAATAGTTTCCCGATAGCAGTTCCATCTTGCACCGAGGAAGCAGCATCCATGGATAACTACCTATAAAATTTTTTTATAATTCATCAAGAGGCACGACGCATATCCCTGCTTTTAAAATTGTCTCCCTATGACCCAGGAGGATATAAAATATGCAATAAACAATGATGTAAAAACATATTTATTTTAGCCCTTATTTTCAGTATACATTACGCGTATTTACTGAGTATACTTATTTCAGTGTATTTTACTTTCTGGTAAGAACAAATAGCTACGAAATATTTTCTGAATACATTCTTTTTATATATGCTATTTACAAAGGAATGAAGGGAATTAATTTAAAAAATGGCCCATAAATATTCATTCACTGATTGTCATATATAACACATATTACCGCATAATTTGTCAACCAGTAAAATATGCAGCAAATCTGTCAATTTTTTATATAAGATTGGACACGTTTGATTGGAAATCATAAAACGTTTTCGTTTTTCTTTGTAAGAACACTCCTCATATTTATAACATGTTGTATAGAACATTGTACAACATAGGCTACTTAAATTCACATGAAGTTATAAGAATTCTTAAAACTAAGAAGCAAATATTCCATAAAGTGCAATATTAGTTAGATATACCATCTATTCAATCTAAAAAATATCATAAAGTAACAAAATGAAAGAGCTCTGCAAAATGTAATTAATGTAATACAAAAATGTAGTACTATGATAATGATTTATTTTTTGGGACATGAAAGTTGAAAAATGCATGTTGAAAGAGTGTTAAATATTATAAAAATTATAGATGTTGATATTTACGAACTGCAACCTAAATTCGATAAAACAAAACATGAGGCATGTTCCTGTTTATCAATACCATCAGACGAATGCCAAACGAGTGGCAATATTAGAATAGAAGAAAATAATCTATAATTTTTGTGTACAAAATTTAACAAAAGGGGTAAGGTGTTTCTATAAATCCACTCTACCTTTTCCTGAGAACGTGTTAGTGAACTTGTTCTTTCGAAACTAATCTTTCCAAAGTTTGAATTATTTTTTCGACTGTCATTGTTATCCAACAACAACAACAAGTGCATTCAGCTAGTCTTTTCCATGTTAAATAGCAGCTACAAATTATTTATCAATAATTATCTGTTTTATATTTCAAAAACCACAAACAAAATAATAATTATTTAAAGGCAAAACATTCCAAAAAACTTCTAAAAGGATGAGATTGAAAATGGTGGATGATATGGCACATTTTAGCAATAAGAAGGCAAATGAGAATACCTGGGAAAGAATGAAGTGGGACGACGATGTCATTAAATACAACATAAAATGATATATTTGACCACGACATACAAGTTCTATAATTTCAAATGCTTTAACTAAAAAAGTAATTATTAAAAACTACTACTTGGCCCATTGATTTTAAAGGAGCGGATCCTCAACTCCTAATATATGACAGTATAAATTAAATTTTACTCTGAATTTCAAGACGTATGACAAATGACATGCCATGACAGCGTTTGTTAGACATGCCATCAACGACCATCATCTGGGCCCAGTATTCGCTATTACAATTTGGATCTTTCAAAGAGCAAAACATAAGACTGTCAACGAGTCGCCTTACTGACCTCTTAGGAAAATGTTATGGACTGTAACGTGCATTATCGCCGATCAAGGAAAGCATCCTTATTCTCTCGATACAACAAAGGAAATAAATGAACACACGCAGTTCAAGTTGACTCAGTACAGTTATGTGATGTCTTGAACTATTCAGCTAGCAACGTAAATAAATCCACGCATGAATATGAATTCAAATGCAGGTTTTCGTGTACGTCAGAATGAATACACTCCTGTGCGTAACGTTTGCCAGCGTGTTTGCAAAGTGCACGCACGCACGCTAAACACAGGCACGCACAAGCACACGCACTTGCACACACGTCCACCAGAGCCTGATGAAGCTAACAAAACGGCCTGCACCATAGCGACAAATGGTTCCGTCGATGCATACCTGGGCTTGTGCGTCCAGGCGTACGTAAACAGTCGCGGCATCGCATGTCTTCCCTGGAGAGCGAGAGAAGCGTGTTGGTGCACTGGGTGCGATATTACCATTTCCAACGTGTTTCATGGCGCATGCAAGCTAATAAAACGAAAGGTCATGGAGTGAACTTGCAATTTAGCTTCCAGGTTTAGTTCCACGTGTCCCCTCTCGTGAATTGTTACGATTAACGTACGAACCGCGTACAATTACTTGTGTACGGACTGCGGCAGGAGCGCAGTTCCTGCATGTGCATTCGAGTGGTTGGATCTTACATTTTGTGGCTTGACTAGAGCTGATATATCTAGTTACTCTACTTAGGTAAATGAATTATTGCAAGATACGTAACAGTTTTGCGATTTCAAATCAAAGATCTGGTCTTTACATCGGCTGACGGTGACTGTGTTTCACGAATTAAGTGGTATTATGAAATAATAAAAAATTGCCTCTTGACCTCTCCAGTAAATCTTCTCAGAAATAATGCAATATCAGTAAAAAAACTTTTGTATATTTTAACTACAATTGAGAGTATCAGGAATTTTCTTATTTTAAAATTCCTTCTACAAATGACTAATCGACCTTCGTAGAAATCAAATAGGATGACCTAGTCCCCATTGTCGAAATCGATGATCATATAAAAAGTCACTTTTTTATTTAAAAAAACATTAATTGGGAAATTCGGTCATATTGCTTGATTGATTGATTGATTTCCTCGTGTTTCCGAGCGCGTCAACTGCTTTGGTCATCTGTCCCGTTAGTGTAGTGCATGTTTTTCTCGGGAGATGGCGGTGATCTTCCCCCACCAGATGGCGAGATCCGGCGCCGACCTACCGTCGGCTAGTGGGGTTTCCCCAACCAGGACTCTCCCACTAGCGGGGCACCGCCCCAGCCGGGACAAGCTCTAAGCTCCCGATCGGTCTCCAGGAATATATGGTAGTGCATGTTAGTGTAAGTATGTGTGTAAGGGGAGAGGATAGGACAAGGAAAAGGAAGGACAGATTGCGCGCGGTCCGTGGCCCGTTGGGTCGGGTACTGCTCCGGCATTCGCCTGGTGTTGATCGGAGAAACCACGGAAAATACCGATCAGAGCAGGCGGCCGCTAGAATTCTCCTCCAAACAGCGACTGAATTCGACCTAGCTGAAAAGCTAATGTCGAAAATATTACTGCCGTCAGGACCCGAACTTAGGGCCTCCTGGTCAGAGGCGCTGCAGGTGATCACTGAGCTACCGCTGCCGGTCGGCAACGTTGCGAAAACGGTAATATTTGTTCTTGTTACGTTCGTGAGAATGCAATATGCAGTGTTTGCTGACGGGCGCATGCTCTCTTTTCCTCAACCTCGTATTTCTTAGATGACTGAACCGTAAATGAACGAATTATGCTCATCTCTTATTCTTTTTAACAAAATAAAGCTATTGCATTGATGCCTTCGATAGCCTGTCGTTGATGCTTTAATTTATTATTTATAATTACAAATGTAATAAAATCCGATTATTCAGTGTTGACTAAGCAATTTCTTTTTAGATAATTATTACATTTTCTATATAGGCAAAGATAGATTTTTGGTAGTGGAGATTAAAAAACGCATGAATTTCGATTATTTTTACTAACGAAATCTCGGGTTAAAAGAACATGAACCATTAAAATGTATTAGCTGTATATGTGCAAATGGAAACGTGAATTTTACCAGCGACTCAAATAGTCTGTATCTCAAGTGAGTTTCACTTTTCCTCTCTACACCTACTTCAGACTGCAGAACGTACTTCTGTATCCGGAAAGAATGTTTCCTTGATAATAACGTTTATGAATAATGTGCGTAAATATCTCATTTCACGTGGCAGTGCAACAGCTCATTTGTAACCAGCTTCAAGATATAAGCGCGTGTGGAAACATCCATCCATGTTGAGAACGTTAGAACAGGATGATGAAGTGTGTGGAGCGGGAACATGAAAGTGAATATGCAGGATTTACTTCACTGAAGTGACATGCTGATAACTTCGGACCCTTTGTACTTGGGGGGTAGTTTAAATATGCAATGTCTCAAATTCTCGCGTAAAGTGTAGTACAACTCATTGACGTAGACAAATTAAAGCTAAGCTATGTAGAAAAATACATTTACACCAACCATTACGGCGTGGGTATATTTGAAACACAGGAGTTGTTTCATACGGATAATAATGGAGAAATAAATATTGTTTATCGAAATGTTATCTTGTACGTATGTTATGTGCGGGAACGTACCGTATACTACCTCCTCGTTTCTTGTCGACTTTCAGTTAATAATTAACCTACTGATTAGAAGTCAAAAAAGTAAAAAGCATAGTGGAAGCCGAACTCACTGAACACGAAACTTTCTAAATCGATGACGTCACAACATTATTTTCATAGCACGAACCAGGTTTTAAAACCCAAACGAACCCCTATAAAATGTTCATTAATGCTAACATCATTGTACTGCATAAAGCATCACCAAGTTCTTTGACAAATTTAGAACCAAACAATAAATTACCCCTGTGTGTGACAAGTCTCTCTTCTAACATCAGTTATACTATTTAAGCACTTATAATATAATTACTAATTATACTTCTCTCTCATACGTCACATAGTTTTTCCTGTACAATTCCACCCGCGCAGGAATTTGGGCAGCATCAAGGGGCACCTCCGTCTTCTCCCACGCGAGGCACCGAGAGACCCTCATCACGTCACCCACAAACACAAAGTACATCGACGGAGGAAATCACCACACGCTCACCATATACCGTTCAATAAAAATAATCACTTGATCCCGTGTCCTCCGGGGAGCAAAAGGGTATTCGCTCTTCCCTCCAAACCCACAGGCGCGCACATATTACTTCGCCAGCCGCCCGCCAACCATGTGGGACATCTATGAAAGCGACGGAGCAGTGCGATAACGGAGCAAGCTTCACTCAATTTTCGCGTGTGGGGGCGGCAGTGATTTCAGGTGCGCGTCACGAGCCCCGACAGGGTTTCATCCGATCGGCCGCCGCTGGCACAGGGGCGGGGGTGGGGGAGGGGGGGAGTAGATAGGCTGCCCCAGTGACCCGGCGTGGACATGGAAATGGGAGTGGCAGAGTGGTGATGATTGATAGAGCGGGCGGCCGAGTGGAAAATGGCGCGAGGAGCGCGGGCTGCGGCAAGACCTGCCACCCCCTCCCGACCCATTCCCTCACCCCCGCAACACCATTTTGTCCTCGTCGCAAATTGCGCCCCGAGGGCCGCCGCATCCCGTGCCGCTCCACCCTGATATGTGGATGCGCGGACAGATCCGGGAAGTAATTCAGCGAGGGGCAATTTCAATTCGGAGCCTCCTCCTCCAGTAAATATTTTTGAAATAATGAAAAAATAAAGAACGTTAGCTGGCAATAAAATAATATGTTTGTAAATGGAACACTCCTTTGGATGTGATGTGATCAATGTGTCGTCATTGTTTTGAATACACTGAGTAAATTACAAACAATGTTAGCTTTGGGGTGGCGTGGCCCCTGCAACCTCCCACTGGATCCGTCACTGCATGAAAGGGAGGTGGCGTTCCAGGAACTTCCCATTCGAACTCCCGTCGCGCCGCTACATTTGCAGCACAAACGAAAGAAACATTGGAAATGGAAAAAATAAACTTCCACAGCAGAATTTTATTTTTTTAGTAAACACAGGGTATTTGATGATAATGTTTCGGGAATTGTCCCCTCCCCACCAGCAGACACAATAACATGTAGATTGACATTTTATAAAAACACGAAAAGGACAATTATTAAAACGATATTATTATAATTGGTCAAAATAACTTCACACACCAACATTAAATATGTGATCTTTAATGATAAATATAGCTTCACTATCTGTGCACGTTATATTGGGATCAAGGAGGAATATATTTGTACAAAGTATATTCCTCCATGTCGTTTTGGGCAGCAAGTCGATTCCGTTAAGAAGGACATACGAAATAATAAGCCAAAAATAAGTAACTGATTTGCCTTAACAGTTTTTTAGTACCCGAGAGCGAAAATATTTCGTATCAGTTTTTATCAAATACGCTCGTTGCTACCTACATTTATAATTAAACATAATATGCGTTGATTTAGGTAGGGATCTCACAGCGCCAGAGATTCCCCTTCTCTCTATAGTACATCGCACACAGTTTTAAACTAAATTTGTTTCGTCTTCTTAACGAAACGACGCCTCTCCTAACATTTTGTGCGCTTGGCGCTTATTATGAGTAATCCTCCGTCACTTGTAGTAATCATTGTAGTCCGTAAGTCACTAAGACGACCGCCTGGTAGCATCTCCGCGTACGCGCATTTCATAAGCGCTCTTGCGTCACTACCCAGCGGCCAAAATAGAGAAGGAATTAGGACAGTGGTAAGGTTTAGGAAGCTTCTGAAGGGGTAGACTCGCCCCTGTGAAGTAGACAAATTAGTTTTGTCGGAACAAATTTAACATGAGATTGTACGGGATTCGAACTGCGACCTCTTTGGTAAAAGGCGAGCTACTTCGCTCTGAGCCATGAGACACTGTTCATTGACGATAAATATTTAAAAATAACCACGCGAATTGCAAACTTCAAATATTCCCATTGCGGATTGAAAAAAAAAAGCTATGAAGTGTTCGTGGTTTGCTAATCTACAACTTTTCTTTTTGATTCTTATTAGCTGTGGTATCCGAATCAATTTTCCAATTCAACTATAGTTCAACTAATTTTGGATTCAATCATTTTACATAAATTTTTCCTACAAAATTGTTTATGACCCCTTTAATTTATTGATAATTAGCTTTGAATGTAATGCAGATAATTTTATTTATTATTCCTAAATAGCACTGATCATAACGATATTAAAAATATTGTTCTCGAAACTATGTTATTTGAGTACAATGATTGAATGTAACCTTCACACTGCTGGAGCACAGTTTTTACCTAAATTTATTCTAGTATGTTGAATTACTTGAATATTTCATGTAAATGAATAAATCAAATTGCTGAATTGAGTTAATAATTGAACTCTCTTTATTTTATGATCTGAGTTATTGGTCCTCTTGAACCCACTCACTCAATTTCGTTTTCACTCAATTATTTGTAGGCAAATAATAGGAGGGATAACAGGAGGGATAATAGGAGGGATAGGAGGGTAACACAGCTTCCGGGTCAATGACCCCCATCTCGATCAGGTTTTTCGTCCAGTTTTCCTGATCCATTGAGCAAATGCTGAGATGGCCCCCTGTTTTGCTTCTGGACATAAATGTAACTTCATTTTCTGTACACGTCTTCTAGAATTCAGTGGGAAATACAATTATTCAAATTATCGTTTCCATGTTGTCGCGGCAGAAAGTAATAAGAGCCAAAATTTATTGCTTATTTATCCTTGAAAATAGATTTTATTACATGGGAGATTTTTTGTTTTTTTTCTCCCTTTCAAAATTCAAAATTTAAGTAGTATATGACTTAGTGTAGGGATCACAGAATTTTGAAAATGTGCACACAATTCACTTTTCCCCATAGCACGTCATACGCAGTTTTTAACTTTTTTTTGACGTAAAATAAATAAAAATAAATAAAATAAAAAAGGGAATATTTTAACAACAGAATAAAAATTATTCTGTTCTATATGTACAATACGGGAGGCCGTATTCACTACTAGATGGGACATACAATCGTTTCGAATTGCTGTAAGACTCCATAGATTTGATTTACATCCAATCTTCATATTTGGGTAAAATGAGTTAGTGAATTAGTCACCAATCTTTGAAAAATGTAAATACAATGTACAGATACAATATAAAGAAAGAAAAGTGTATCAATGATCGATTAAATATACTATTATATACTAATGTCTGAACTATCCCGATAAAATCCAACAATACTCTTCTTTAGTTGTAGCAAATCCCACAGAGTACGACCAGTTCGCGAAACACGCAGCACGCAAAGAAGAAACAGGAGATCACAGCGACTCACATCCCTCGCGACACGACACGTCCCCCTCCATTAGTACGAAAAGAGAGAAGAAAAGAAATTAAAAAATGTAGCTTTCCTTTCTCCACAGAACAATTTGTCAATTTTGGTGTCGGCCCGAATGACATTTATCTTCAACCGCGCAAAACGCGCCACAATCTCCATACTGTTCAGGAAGAAAAACAATTCCGGAAACAGCGCGAATCTCGAACTGTCAGTGCGGCGGCGGCGGCGGCGAAGGCAGAGGCGGAGAGAGCAGCGTTGAATCCGCCGCTGTTGCTCCAGCTGACATGGAATTTCAAAATACGCGAACTCGCTCCCAAATTTATAGACTTAAGAGCCCGAAGAAAGTTTGCCTTGGTGCTGGGTACACGTGAACTAGCGGCAAGTTGAGGCAGCCCTCTTGCCGGCTGTGTACACAGACGAAGGGGAATCTGGCGTGAAGCTCGTCTCCTCGCATCTAATTCGTGCTTGTTTTTGCGTGCAAATGTAGCGAAATGACTGAGAGCCTGCGCTGGCTGGAAATTAACGTGTTGCTCCTGGCATCCTCCGGCTTGACGCGCCCTCGCGTGTCGCGGCGACGCTTCTTCCATCTGCGTGAGCGAGCGCGGATCGGGGGGCGTCAAACACTTTAGTCAATTCACCCATGAGAGGGCTGTAAACGGGATATACCTGTTTCTAACACATGTGTGCTCCTCTCCGTTGGAAAGTGAGATCCGGCACCGACTCACATGTCGGTATGCGGGATGTTCCTTCTCGAGGTATCTGTCAGCGGCACCGCCACACCCATAACGAGCAGGATGCTGGAATTGTAAATACTTTATTCAAGTATGTCATAATTCTGTTTTATTCAGTCACCAACTGTAGGGACAGGAGAAAATATTTCTTAATTATTTACTAATTCTTTGAATAATTTGTCATTAAAACCGTACGGTCAGTAAACAAGCCTAAGAAATGAACGAATTGTATTGATAAATAACAGTAACCAATTTTTTATGCGCAAGAATACCCGTATAAAAATATATGTTTTAAGAAAAAGTCTTTTGATAATTGTATGAATATAATTTTTTTCGTGGAAGAAAGAAACTTTAGTGAAAATATCGTACTTTTCCTTCTTCTATAAGGCACGATTTACGCTGGCTCTCGCCGTTTAATTATCTACGAAGAAACGGGAAAGAAGTAACGTACTTCACCTCTTCTAAACTGCCTGTCCCAACCAATAAATTACAACTTTCCTAACTCTAGACCCGACCCCATCAAATCAGTGAGACCATAATATAGCCCTTTGCTCGATCTCTAACCGACATCTAAGAAGTTGAGAAAATTGGCAAACGCTCAGTTCCGAAACATATAACAGAATGGATTCGAAACTCACATAAACAATAATTTATAAATTTCTTGGAACAAAATTGGCATTAAATAGCATTAGCATTAGCAAATAAATAAAATTTGAATTATTCTGCAAAACGATATATTATTATTAATAATATTATTATCGTCATTATTATAATTATTTTTATCAGTAATAATCGTGTAGTAGAAAAAGCAACAGAATCATGTCTCTGAATGATACTGCGCTAGGTAGACGGAAAAAACCTGAAAGCCCCGAACTTCATAGCGGACATAAATAGGTAAACCACCTCCAATAATATTTATTAACCAAATCTGAAGAATAAAAAAGCGTGGTGCATATTTTGAAACATTCCATTCCGTGAAATCTATCGTTGAAGGTTAAAACTGCACAAAACTGCACTATGACGTTGCATGAATGTCTTCTCAAAAATTACTTCCATTTTGCATTTCCTTGCATTACTATACCTTTCGGGAACCTACAATGTTTTGAGGCTACAACTCCCTTTGTCTGGTAGGGCATAGGACACTCATCTTCTCGCTTATATCCACGTCTCTTGCGCTTCTTCCAGGGAGCAAGAATCAGGGATCGCCATGCTGCTAACCTTTCCGTCCCGCCTCGCACTAATCCTATAGAACAGAAACGGCCATCTTTCCGCGCTCCCTTCCAGCGAGTATCCACACCGTTTACCTTCCTGCAACCCATCCTTCCCATCCCCAAGCGAACAGACAATTTTGCTCGCCATCTTTCATTTCACCACGTGCTCATGTGCGAGAATAATCAAGTAAAACAGTGCCTGCCCGGAACTTCCACTTCCCACCACGTCTTGCTTCCACACTCCAGGGAAGAGGGTGCTTGACTTCCCGTTTCCCGCCTGTCACTCTGGCCGCGCCTGGGACCCGCCCTCCGATCGCTGCCTCCATCTGGCCGCGCGTTCTCCCGAGGACGGAACTTCACTCCCCACCTTCCGTCGCTCTGCTACCTTCAGCTCCTTTAACGGAACCCAGAGGGCACTGATGACGCACTCCCGGCCCCACCACATGTCATATGCTCCCCGACTCTACACATACGCCTCCCACCTTCACTCCACGCTGCCAGGTCACTACACGTACGCCTCCCACCACCATTCCCGCTGCCAGGCCACCGGCAGTTCGATCTCAACCATCCTCTCTCTAGCATGCTCTCCCTGCCACATTTTCCCTACAGCCGCTCCCCGTCCAACTCTCCCCGCCACCCGCTACCGGGAGCGATAGCACAGTGCATCAACTGATGTCACTGTTGCGCGTCTGACCGGGAGGTCCTAGGTTCCCACTCCCCACGGCGGCAGGAGTTTCGACACTAGCTTTCCAGCTAGGTCGAATTCAGTCGCTGTCTGGAGGAGAATGCTAGCGGCTGGCTGCTCTGATCGGTAGTTTTCCGTGGTTTCTCCGATCAAGACCAGGCGAATGCCGGAGCAGTACCCTGCTAAACGGGCCACGGACCGCGCGCGATCTGTCCTTCCTCTTCCTTGTCCTATCCTCTCCTCTTACACACACACTTAAACTAACATGCATTACACTACCATATATTCCGGGAGACCGGTCGGGAGCTTAGAGCCTATCCCGGCTGAGGCGGTGCCCCGCTGGTGGGAGAGTCCTGGTTCGGGGGAAACCCCACTAGACGACGGTAGGTCGGCGCTGGATCTCGGCATCCAGGGAGGGGAAGATCGCCGCCATCTCCCGAGAAAAAACATGCACTACACTAACGGAGTAATGACCAAAGCAGTTGACGCGCCCGGAAACACGAAAAAATCAATCAATCAATCAAAAGCCACCCGCTCCTCACAGCACACTCCTCACCACCCGCTGCTACTCACTTCCCGCTCCTCGCCACTCACTCCCCGTCACTGGCTCCTCGCTTCCCGCTCCTCGCCACGCGCTCCCCGCCATCCGCTGCCCGGTACTTTCTCCAGCTCCTCGCTTTCACCCCCCAATCCCTGCGCTCGCTCTCAGCTCCCCGCCACCCGCCACCCGCGCCGTCCCTCTCGGGCCCTCATCACGCCCCCTTCTGCCGGGGAGCCAGCGCTGACGGACGAGCCCCAGGACAGCGCGAGCCGTGTTGCTGGGAAGAAACTCTCCGACCCACTTTCGCCTAATGGACAATGGTGGTACACGATGCGCACGCGGCCGTCAGGTGCTCAGGGGCGGCCACTAACGCCGTTGCCTCCCCGCAGAGGCCAAATTGAGGCAAAAGTTCGATTCGCCAGAGCCAGACGTGGATGGGCGTCAGGTGACTAACAATTATTCTTGCGGGCCTTTCGTCATCCAGATAAACATTTCAATTCAAAGGAAGCGGTAATGCGAATTTAAACATGACACGAGCTTTTCGAGTTTGTCCTTTTTAACTAATTCAGCGTAAACTCATTAAATGAATTAAAACGAACAATTCAAGTTACTTCTCTTTAACTGATAAAACAACCACTCAAGAAACAAGCAATTGTGCTTGTTAATGTCACAACGGAACGCACGTCCCGACCGTCGTTAAGTTACTGATATCATCGTTTGCCATACTCTGAATTGTTCGTATGGCTACGATAACGAGTATCCAAATGTCCGATACTGTAACTACAGACACTCGGCAAGCATTGACACAAAGTAGGAATAACCCGTGACAGGATTAGATTACGTCTTTCATCGTCACCCCTCCCCGCAAGTTTATTACCCTAATTATCGAATAATGCCTGGGAAAACCCGCAGACGTTTGGGAACGCGTTTTCATCATTATGCGCTCAACAAGTGAATTTTGTGGGTCGGTTATGCTGTCTCTTCGCTGCGTTATTAGGGGCACGAAAATGTCTGGCGTGAGGAGGAACGAAAGCACGCCACTCGACACATGCTACAATTAAAGCCTTTCCATTAAGCGCGAAAACGGCTGGAAACGCCGTCACGCATAAATCATTTGCGCGCAATCATGTAGTTAAACTCCTCCACTTACATTCGTTAAATGTTTCATTGCGGCAGGTATAGCCAAACAGCAGCGCTTCTTAAAGTGAAACATTTATCAAAGTTAATTTGCCTAACGCATTATGCTGATAGAATACACTGAGGCATTGCAATTATTTGACTTAAGACTATGTGAGAAAAAGGACAAAACATTTTCTTATAATCGGGAAATCAACATTTTATGTACAAATGTAAAGAAAGCGTTTGCTATCTTATAAACATGAAAAAGACATTTACATAGTTTCACTAATGCTACGTGTGGGGAGTTATTCAACATCTGAGAATTTACAAGTGTACCTTGGGAAAGAAACTGGGCAATTGTATAAAAAACTGTGTACGGTACACTTTCCGTTTTTCTTTCAAGATAATCTTCGTATTTATTTTCTTGAAACTTTCAGCCGACTTGTCCTGGGATTTGAATTTCAACACCAAAAGAATAACGAACACTCTGGATTACTTTCGTTATTTTGTAAGCATTCAGTCGAATAACTAAAAAGAACGAGAAAAGAGAAATTAAGCGACTACATCAATATAACATTTTGAATACCACAACCAAATCTCTAGTTCATTCTACAACAGAGTCCACACATACATGAATGCGATGTTAATAAATCGATATTTGGTGCATAATTCATCGTGATGGA
Organism: Teleogryllus occipitalis; assembly: GCA_011170035.1. Taxonomy (NCBI): domain Eukaryota; kingdom Metazoa; phylum Arthropoda; class Insecta; order Orthoptera; family Gryllidae; genus Teleogryllus; species Teleogryllus occipitalis. Next base: position 78,913 of record BLKR01015013.1, read on the forward strand.
TGAGTATTCATCGTATCGAAAGAGATTAGCAAGATTGAAAAATGTCTCTGTGACATATTCTGTGACTGCAAGTAAAAATTTCATCCGAAAGAAAAAGTGCGAGTATGCTCAACTATTGGATATGTACTGAGAATTCTCGTTTATCTCATTTTAAATCTATCGTTTGTTCTGATTAAATTGCTACTCTATAACTCTCGAAGATTGAAAGTGCACACTAATAAAGATACAATGAAACATTTTTTCTGGTGAAATTATTCGGCACATGAACACATCAGTGATTGTCAGCAGTTTAGCAAGTATTATTACATCGACGACTCGCCGATAATACATAATATACACTGAAGACAAAAGGAATCCATTAACATGCTACAAGCAAATAAAAAACAAGTGATCCAATTCCTCAAATATTCTCTCAGTAGACTTAATATTTGATAAATAGTTTATTCTATTTTATTTCCACGAATATTTAACCTTATCACTGAAACAATTCCGTTTAAATTTTCCCCGGTAATTAGCACTATTTATTGGTTTTATTTGTGGGAGAGACCGACCTTCAAATATTGCTCCCCCTACAGAAACAGTATTGTTCATGAGAAGTTAATTTCAGCAATAATTTACGGGAGAAGTAAATTCTTTCCAAAAGTTAGAAAGAATCCTAAACATTGTTGTTGCAGCTGTCTTGAAATGCTTTAATAATTTCAGACGTGTTCATATGGTCGTGAACACTTTATCTGATTGACTTTCGTAAAGAAACAGTGAAAATTATGTGACGTATAACGTGAAAGTATAACATGTGCACGTTTGTTTGACCTTCATTATACAAATATTACCATATCAAAGTATTCCTAGATGTCAAATTGTCTATTCTTGCACTGTTGGAAGAATGTAAATAGAAATTAATTGCCGTATTACGGGAGTAAAACACAACTTGAAGCCTTTGACGTAGTAGGTACAACAGAACCTCTTTTAATCGTTATCGTTTTAATGACTCTCCGTTCTATACGTTTGTCAATTGTTTTGATGTTCTTCGAATTCTCATTACTAGCTATGAGGAAAACTCGTACGAGATACTCTGAGCGACAAATTATTATTTCAGTCATGATAAAATATTACCATAAAAGAACGGGCTACTTATTACTGTTACGAAAAAAAAATTGAGTGAACAACTCAGAAACAGGTTGTTAATTTACGCCTTCTGAAGTCCTGAAACGAAATCATCTAATGAAAAAGGTATCAACAAGAATACAAATAAAATACTTGCATGCTTAAGTAATGTTTAAAAAGATTCCACGACTTTTTAAATAACTTTTAAAAGCATATTTGGATGAATTTTTTATAAGTAGTATCATAATAGAATGCACTGTTCTAGATATTATTTTCTACTTTCATAAGTACTCAACTAAACTTGAGGTAAAAATGAAATAACTGTTTCCTTTAATGAAAACATGGCTTATGGCTACACCACGAGTTAAATAATTTTTTCAATAATTATCAACTGGATTCATTCGCGTTTACGTAAGCATGTCCCTGCAATGAGAGTTTTTCTGCCGAAAAGTCGCCCTTTTCCGGAGCACGATGACATAAACTTACAAGTACCTTCCAAACAGAGAGAAAGTAAAAAGTAAGAGAAAAGGTTTATTTCATTATTTCTTCAAGTTTTAATCCTAACAGTAAACTAACATTAATGCTAACAGTTTACTAAATTTCAACAGTAACTGTAGTAAACGTATATTTCAGGAAGTGACAACCTTTATTATTTGAGTAGTGGGGTTCTACATCATGCATAATATTTAGCATGAAAACGACCACTAGCTTCTGCACCCTTCGGCGCCGTCCGTCCCCCCAAGCTTGTTTATCGGGAGTGTCCTGCACGTGCAAACAACCCGTGCAACGCGCGCCGGCTCGCTCCGGACGGCGCATCGGCCGATGGGCACGTGAGAACGAGCTGTATTTCACATCCCATCATAGTTTTATCAGGGTGTTTACACCGCGCGGCGCCCCGCCCACGCCGGCCGTCCCCAAGGTCCCCGGGCCCGTGGGAGCCGCCCCACAGCGCAAGCCACGCGATCAACGCACAGCGGAAACCAGTCGGCCACGTAGGGGGCGGGGACAGCGGCTGCACGTTTTCAAAGGGGTCCCGTGACGTCAGGAATTACTTGCTTGGTTTTTCACTTCTTTCACGTGACAATTTGGGAGGTAACATTTGAGGAGAAGGCTCCTCGCAAAGATATGTGGCAATTGTTCGTATTTGGGGACATATTGGAACAATTTCATCCTGCTACAATCACAATGCTACATTAACTCCTCTCAAATTATGGGCTATAATAATAATAATAATAATAATAATAATAATAATAATAATAATAATAATAATAATAATAATAATAATAATAATAATAATAACCTTTTCTTTCTTTCGATTGGCTGTAGAGCCCAGGTCGTGTCTTGGCCTAACATCTACTATGGTAGTGCTGCGAGTCTTACGCACTACACCTAATTCGTTCATTTGAGATACGAAAATTACATCAGACTGACAACACGGGTTAACAGCTAACTCTTGAGTGTAAAGCTTTGAAATCAGGTATTAATAAATTTCTTGTCAGTCGCATTAGCCTTCCGACAACATCGAGTTTCTGGAACATTGCTCCGAAGCAAACAGACGACAGCCAATCGCAGCGAAATGCATTCAGAGGTGTGAGAAAATTAACCGCAACTTACTTCACTTTACTTACATCACTTTACTTACTTCACTTTCATTTTCTCTTCAAATTATAGTGTATATTTACATAACTATCTTAATTTACAATTATATTCCGTCAAATAAAAATAATACGACACAAATTAAACCGTTAATATCTATGTCGACGTAAGGAATCAATGCGGTTATTACAAATGAAACTAAATGATATTAAATAAATTTTGCGAGAACGGTGTGTAGCAAAGATTGTTCAGAGATTGTCCACAAACTTCGAAAATTGATTCTTCCGCTACGTTGCTGAGGGTGGATCGTTCAGAATATTTGTGATAAAAGCGCCCCTCGAAGAGGGTTCCAATCAGCACAGCGATTTTTTTTTTCAAGCGAACCTGGCTGCCTGCCGCCTCGCCTCCGCCCTTGCTCCGCCCCGCCTACCCCCACTATTGCCCAGCCACGGCTCCGACTTTACTCCCGCCCCGCATGCGTCCCCCGCCCTACGCCTCAACCTCCGCTCCCAACCCCGCTCCTCCTCCGCAACCTCCTCGCCTCGCCACCGCTCCCGCCTCGCTCCGCCAAGATCCGCCTCGCCCTTCGGTCCGCACTCTCTCCAGCCCCTGCCCGCCCCCAAACACGCCCCCACCGTCACTCCCACCCACTCCTACTAGAGTTGCGACATCGATGGCGATGTTCTCAAAACATCAATGTTTATATAATATCTTCGATGTACTTAACATCGATTTTGTAAGCCCATTTTCATTAACATCAATGTTTTGAGTTCGATATTTGTACATGGTCTATATTTTAAAATCATAACAAAAATTGTATACTAATTTCCAGATATGCATAAATTCATTATTCTTCAGAGAAAAGTGGTGAATAATAAATAAAATAGAGATTTCGTAAATAAAGAAGCCTATATTATTTGTGAATTTTCCAATCAGTTAATCCAAGTTTTCTTAACTGATGTGACGATATTTTCCGTTATCTTGTCAGTTAAAAAGTAATACATTTGAAATAAAATTCCCTCTGCACGAACTTCAATGGTTGCAAACATTGTTTTAAAAAATCGATGTTTAAACAACGATCGTTTTGGTTCGATGTTTTATTAACATGGATGTTTTAATTTTGAGCATCGATGTTTCGACACAACGCTGTTTCGTTGGTGATGTCGCATTCCTAACTCCCGCTCGCCCGCGCCACGTCGCACCGCGCAGCCTGATCGCTGGATTGATTTGATTGATTTATTCATGTTTCCGGGCGCGTCAACTGCTATGGTCATTAGTCCCGTTAGTGTAGAGCATGTTTTTTCTCGGGAGATGGCGGTGATCTTTCCCCGCTGAATGGCGCGATCCGGCGCCGACCTACCGTCGGCTAATGGGGTTACCCCCTAACCAGGACTCTCCCACCAGCGGGGCACCGCCCCAGCCGGGACAAGCCCTAAGCTCCCGACCGGTCTCCCGAAATATGTGGTAGTGTAGTGCATGTTAGTGTAAGTGTGTGTGTAAGGGGAGAGGATAGGACAAGGAATAGGAAGGACAGATCGCGCGCGGTCCGTGGCCCGTTTGGTAAGGTACTGCTCCGGCATTCGCCTGGTTTTGATCGGAGAAACCACGGAAAACTACCGATCAGAGCAGCCAGCCGCTAGAATTCTCCTCCAGACAGCGACTGAATTCGGCCTAGCTGAAGAGCTAGTGTCGAAAATCTGCCGCCGTGGTGAGTGTAACCTAGGACCTCCCGGTTAGAGGCGCTGCAGTGACATCAGATGATGCACTGAGCTACCGCTACCGGTTGATCGCTGGATGAGCTTCTGCATTTCCTTTGTTTGCCCTCCGAAGCCGCTCCTCGAGCTCGTCCTCTCGCTTCTTGAACGTGTTCGGCTGTGAACTCCGGCCCAAGCCGACCAGGCCGCACGCCCTCCGCCCAGAGCACTCCACTCGGACGGCCATGGCGGGGATGCAGCCCTCCACACAAGCCCGGTGGCTAGCAGAAAAAAATAACTTGCAACACCGCTGTTTCTGCCACTGTAACCTCGTCACTTCCCTTCCCAACATTGCCGCACAAATTCCCAAAATACGTGTGTATTACAAAATATCAACCGTCAAAAATAATATTTCTTCCCGCTTCAGCTTTTTATAGCACTTCTTCTCTCTCTCTCTCTCTCTCTCTCTCTCTCTCTCTCTCTCTCTCTCTCTCTCTCTCTCTCTCGAATGAATTAATATTTAACAGGATAAATATAAATTTAAAGAATTGTTTCTTATATCGTAATTATTTCTTAAAAATAATTTCATACACTAACTAAAGCAATTTTGCTCGTAACAATTCGAAAACAGCAATTCAAAATATTTATTACTCTATAACCTGTTGTCAACTGCAGCCATTTCCAAGGTGATTTCTGAACCAGCACTTAAGAACCCTTATCTGAATCTGCACAGTAAAGTACCATATATCATGCCCCGCCCACTCCCAACGCATTTATACAGTCGTGACGCAAATAATGCCATTAAATCTTTAAATCAACCAGCGCACCGCCGCTGGCCGCCTCACGGCGGGAATCATTTTCCGCGCGCGGTCGAGGCGCGGGGGCGGGGCCGGGGATGGCGGTGGCGGCGGCGGCGGGGGTGTGGGCAGCTGCGGGGGGCGGGGGCGGAGTGGCGCTAATTGCCCGGCGTCGCCGCATCGACCGCCGCTGGCCCCAATCGCCTCCTCACCCCCCTCTCCCAACCACCCCAACCACCCCCAACCACCCCGACCACCCCGGTCGCCCCCACCCACATCCGCGACAGCGCTTACGCCAAAGGGCGCGCGGCCCGTGACCCCAGGCATGCCGCGGCCGCCGCTCCAATCAAGTCGTCACTAACGACTGTCCAGCGTGTTATTATTTGACTCGGCCGTTTGCTTTCTCCGTGAGCTCATGATTAATTCCTCGCGCGGAGGTCGACACACGCGCTGCCGCCGCCGCTGCCACGAAGGGCCTGGCGGGACTCACTTGCAGATCCTGCCGGGGAATTCGCCGTCGAGGCCGTTTACCTCCGATCTCGGCACGAGCTTCGTCTGCGCGCCAGAAGCCGGTCTTTTCTGCTCGTCCGCAATCAGTGCAATTTCCTCGCTGCAAGCGCTTGTGATCGACGAGGGAGTCGTTAACGCAAATGCGAGCGTGTAATGAAGAGACTGCGTAATAAAGTGGGCAGTAATAATCGTCTGAGCTGTTGAGAGTACCTGAAACTTGCAAGGAAATCTATCGTGGTATCACTTAAAGTTGGACCGAAAGATTGTTCGGTTTCTTTGCTGATGATCAACAATGTGTGAGAATCACTTGGCCCTCTTTTCGGTTACGAGTAAAATGCCGTGTCCTTCGCAAGTAATAGGTTTCGACTTCGTGACAACTTTTCATGGTTCCTTATCTTTGAAATTTGCTACAATTGTTCACAAGAACAGCTTAACGGAGCGCTGGGCAATATATGTAAAATTTTGGTTTTAACTCAATAAGACAAGATATTTTTTGTTAATGCCAGATAAACAAGTACTAAAGCAAGTTGCCTGCACAGACAATAATCTACCAATTCCTCTGCACTCTTATATACAACCACTCCCTTTATGCCCGTGGGCTCTGAGCTGTAACGGAAATGCGTAAAACTTTGGTGACAATCAACTGAGCGTGTACCTGAAACTTGTGAGGTCTGGACATTCTGTCAGGCTAACGTCGGGCCCGCGACAGGCTCCCTGGGGCTACGGGCTCAAATTTCTCCACCCGCTCGAACGATCAGTGGAACGCCGGGAAGTTTCAACACACGAATCCAGAAATAATTGCAAATCCCCAGTTCCCTTGATACTGAGTTTGTGGGTGCCAGATGCACGCCTTTATTCCCATACGCACGACGACGAAGGATACTTGCAAGGATACGTGATTCCTTCTTGCCTGCGTCATAAGTACAAAATAAATATATTTTATTTATATCAAAACAGACTCGTACTGTGTATAATATACACTACATATATTTGTATATATAATTATAATTAATATAAATATACTATATAACATATAATAATATACAATATAATATATAATATACAATATACAATATAATATACAAAACAAACTACATTATTTATTTTCTAGGCACGCAGAAATTGAAAGAAAACTATGCAGCCTCCGGCCATGTAAAATATGTCAGTATACATTTGTTTGATAAGTGGGAACAGGAAATGGAAAAAAAGAAACAGTATCGACTTGACTGAAATATGCAAATATTTCATTGAGAATTTAGACGTTACGTGCATTATTATATGCACATGAAATAACATACACTCGGTGTTCCACTGCTTACCACATATCCAACGTCATGCGACACTAAGTATCCAAGGAACTGGCCACACGACATTCGATATTTTCTATTTACGAATTGCATCACGAAAAAGCATTTTTTTATATTATTGGAATGTAAAGAGTTGTGGTGCTCTGTATCATATACTAAACTACGTTATTGCAGTATTCATGACTGTTTTGGTCAATTTTTAATTTATTGCAGTATTATAAGGGAGTATGTTATTTGTTGTAACTAAGCACTATGCGTGCTACCTTTTGGAAAATAATTGTGTGTGGTTTTGCTGCTGCAGCCCACTAGAATCATTTAAAAAACGACATAAAAGTAGTCAAGCTTGGTTCAAGCAGTGTGCCACTTATCCCTACGTTACGGAGATAGGTTATTTACGTGGACGTTCATCGACAGTAATTTCAGATCAACACCGTGTGCTCTAAGACAACACTGACACAAACATCCGGTATTTTTTTACTCAAATTACTGAATACAGCGAGTACAACGGAAATAGTAAATATATAATTGTCACCTTGTTGGATGCACTGCCGATCGGAGAATATGTTCCGCAGACGTACAGCTGTCCAAATTGTGACCATATTACTGAGTAACAATGTATTTTAATGATTAAATTAGATCGAAGAATTGGTCACTCCGACCGGGATCCGAACGCGGGCCTTATGGTTTACGCCCATCTGCTCTAACCACTAAGCTACCGAGACAACCAACACTTACAACAGTTTTCACGAGCGCGATTATCTCTCCTTGTATATATATAATAGTCACCTTCATATATACAAGGAGCCAGTGACCCATGTGAACCCGAATGACACTGTATCCACCCACCCGACGACATCTAATTTTTGAAACTTTCTAGGATACTAATACGTCACAACTTTCTCCGTTTTGCAATCCTGCCTTGTTTAATTGCACTTGATAGGTTTTACTCTGTATAGAGCAGAAATATTCCTGTGACACATGATCAGCCGAATACGCAACTGTAAGCTTAGTCATGGGTGGAGATTGGGAAGACTGATTGAGTAATTATTTTCCTGCATTTTTTCCTTTCTTAATTTTTATTTCTATAGAATTTGAATTATTTATACTTAAATATTGAAACAACGAATCAAAAAATCATCTATGCTTTACAACTCTTAACTAACTTGTCATTTCTGCACCCACTCGTGAAAGTCGCAAATCTCCCATCACCACGACTTGATTCGAGAAACAAACTTCGCGTACGAAGTGTGCAACGTGTACTGCAGGAAACGATTATTTTGTCAGTCCTCAAATAAGTGGTGTCGAATCAGTGGTTTTTGTAAAAAATGACTTGCTCAAGGGCGGGAATATTTTTTCAGAAAATGCCGAAGTCTATTACTATAACACTCGACGTAGAAATCATATTCATCAGGTGACAGTATCAACAGCTTATTACAAAAAATTCACATACAATACATGTACATTATTTTACAACACTTTGCCAGATGACATTAAACGATTAAATTCAATAGAAAAGTTTAAATCCCAAGTGAAATCGTTTCTGCTGCATAACTGTTTCTATACAATTAGAGACTATACTGAGCATCACAAGAAAAGTAACTAATTTTAACAATGATACATAATGCATTATTTACCATTTGGACTGTATAAATGAGTATAAACAACCTGTAACAACTATTGTACAACAGCTTCCGGGTCAATGACCCCCATCTCGATCAGGTTTTTCGTCCAGTTTCCCTGATCCATTGAGCAAATGCTGAGATCGCCCCTTGTTTTGCTTCTGGACATAAATGTAACTTCATTTTCTGTGCACGTCTTCTAGAATTCAGTGGGAAATACAATTATTCAAATTATCGTGTCCATGTCGCGGCAGGAAGTAATAAGAGCCAAAATTTATTGCTTATTTATGTTTGAAAATAGATTTTATTACATGGGAGTTTTTTTTTGTTGTTTTTTTCTCCCTTTCAAAATTCAAAATTTATTGCTTATTTACCCTTGAAAATAGATTTTTTTTACATGGGAGTTTTTTTGTTTTTTTTTCTCCTTTTCAAAATTCAAAATTTATTGCTTGTTTATCCTTGAAAATAGATTTTATTACATGGGAGTTTTTTTTTTCTCCCTTTCAAAAATTCAAAATTTAAGTAGTATATGACTTAGTGTAGGGATCACAGAATTTTGAAAATGTGCACACAATTCACTTTTCCCCATAGCACGTCATACGCAGTTTCTAACTGTTTTTTTGACGTAAAAAAAAATAAAAAAAAATAAATACTTCATAAACGCGAATTAAATGTTTGGAATTGTTGAGGCGCGAAAAGAGGAATTCTTTTTTTCTGCGGAAGAAAATACATTAACATGCAGTGTCAAACTGCCGGAGTTGCGAACCTCGGGGAAGACGCCGCCGCACGATTCTCCTTCCCTCTCACCGGCCCGTCATTCCTACCTCCACACTGTACCCTTCCACCACACAGCCTCATCACCCCGACCATCCCGCCATCAACACTGTCCCCCCACCTAGCATCGCCCACACCGCCACTATATTCATACCGCTCTTATCGCCTACACCACCCACGCCGCCAACATCGCTCGAACGTCCACCCGTCCACAACGCCGTCCACACCGCCCCGACGCCCAAATCGCCCGCCCGTTCAGCCACCCACAGTACCCCGCCCTCCACATCGCCGTCCACATTCCCCGACGCCCAAATCCCCCACCCGTCTAGCCACCCACAGTGCCCCCGCGGTCCACATCGCCATCCACACCGCCATCCACACCGCCATCCACGCCGCCCCGACGCCCAAATCGCCCGCCCCTCCAGCCATGCACAGTGCCCCGCCGTCCACATCGCCGTCCACACTCCCCGACGCCCAAATCGCCCGCCCGTCCAGCCACCCACAGGGCCCCCGCCGTCCACATCGTCCCGTCGTGCACATCGCCGGCCACACCGGCCACACCGGCCCCGCCCTCGTCGGGAGCGGCGGAGGCCCCCAGGTCCCCGTTGGCTGCGCGCTGCGCACCGAGGTTCCCGGAAAGTAATTTCGTGGGCTTAGTGGTGAAATTGAGCGAGTCGTTTCTCTCCTCTGTCTTTGCCTCTTTCTTCGCTGCCGCAGCCACGGAGGGCTTTGGTCTCCTCGGAAGTACTCACAGCACGTTCGGAGATTACGAGGCGGGGGTGGAGGGGACGAGTTTGATCATCAGCAGCCGGTCTTCGAAGGAATGGACGAGGAAGAGGAGAAGAATTGAGGAAGATAGCGTGTAAACGAGAAGAGAAAGAGACACTCGGAAAGAAAAATAACTCCGAACGAGGATAAGACGAGTACTCTTGGAACAAACATTCCGAACAATCAAGCGACACCGTATTGATTGAAAGATAAAAAATACTTTTATTTTCAGCTTATGTTCATTACTCTGATGATAATTCAGAATTGTCAATACAATGTAATTTTTGAAAAACGAGATTAAGTTTATAAAACTATTTCATAAGTTATGTTGATATCTCAGCTATATTAAAATATTCAAAGTTAGAAAGCATGCATTACACCAAGTTTTAAGAAATCCCGGATATTGTATTAGTTGTCAAAAAATTATACGATCAATACCTCAATTTCAGAAAATTCGGAGTTTGCTGGATTTTTAACTAGTTTCCGAAAATATAGTTACTTGTCAACTGTTTAGTAGTTTTAAAATTTGAGAGTTGAAAATAAAAATAACTAAATGTTTGTAAAGTAATTGATATTGATACATGATTTCATTCTCTTATGTTTACTAATATTCTATGAATTACAATGTAAAAGATCAATTTCTTCTTTAATGCATATTCTGTGAAAGACTTTCTACGTGCCATTTCAATTTGTAATGAAGCTAAGTAATTTTAACGTTGGTGCATTCTGGTATGTAAGGCCACACGCCACTTTATAATCACGTGATTCTCAAACGTTTGCAACGGGATTTATGTCTATGAAATCCATCAAATGACTTTGAACAATTAATGTATCTTTTAGACACACTCCATTTAATCGACAAATCGTTAAGATAAATGTAAATTCCCTACGCTTCCTTTTTATCGTTGATGTTCGAGAAGCTATACAACAATCAAAAATTGGGAACTACCCAAAATAGAGAAGAAATCGATAAAACAATTAACACATTTAAAGGGAAAATGTGGTGCATTCGTAACTTTATATATGCACCACAACATTTGAAAAATATCGTTATCAGTGATGGACGGTAGTACACAATAAAACGTGCAATGTATACTCTTCAGAATTTAGATTTAAAATTTCGATTCATTGCAAAACGCTAAAAATTTGACGCGAAGATTTTTTGCATTCACATAAAAAGAAACCAATAAGTCAATTTTATTGTGGCTAAAGTGGAATATCTTTTGTTATAGCCCTTGATATGTACGTAGAGATTTCGGATTATACACGTGCATTCACTCAATATATCGATCCGAAAACTCATGCACTGTGGAATATAAAATATAAGTCACGAATGAAAGTGAAAGCTTCCGTGGCCAGTCGGTATCTGATTGGCTGAAAGGCAGATGCTGGCGTCCTAGGCACAGATGCCAATGTTTCGGCCGCCATACCACGTCCTTCCTCATGGCAAATGGCGCATTGCATCTCCGCGCAATTTGCCCTGAGGAAGATCGCGGCTTGGCGACCTGGCATCAGTGCCTAGGGCGCGACGCCTCCCGGTTGGCAAGGAGATACGTAAAGAATAATGAAAAATTGAAAGTCGGTAATGGTAACTGCAAGGTGAGCAAGAAATATTCTAAAAGGTAAACCAATGTGTCTACGCCCAAATATAAATGAACATTCATTTGTGACGTTATGCGTTCATGATTTAATTCTCTTCTGAGTAGTTCTCTACTAGATTAGATGCACCTATAAAAAGTGAATTATGAGATCGCGCCTGCACGCTAAAGAAAGAATGGGACAGCGTTGGCCACGAGTATCTAGTCGTATAACCAATGTTGGTAGAGATTTTGATGTTAAAAGACCGAAACGAGTATTAGCACAATACCAACGTAATTCTATGAACTTTGAACTCCAGTGATCGAAGTTTCTCTAACTACTCCAGAACAAACGAAAATGTCAACAGAGTTTCTTGAACGAAGTGAAAGCAATTACAAATATTCCTGAAAATATTAATTGTCACTAGAACACTGCTTCTTGGAAAGGTATTAACCTACAGGACTTAAATATCGCCTCCGTATATTTACAAAAGATGGATACTCGTTTTAAAGAGAAACACGATCAGAGTTATTTTCGATAAAGACACAATTCAGAGAAACTAAAATTTAGGAATTCTTCCTTCCACGCCTCTTCTTTTTGTGGTGGCTTAGATGTGGATGGAACCAATCACTCATTATTGTTCTTCCATCAAGCAAATATCGTACGAATATCTTTTTTTAAAATTGCAATACTCCAGAAAACGATTCAAAAATATACATCAAGCGCTGCCCTGAGGCCGTGATATATTAATAAAGCGGTGTGGAGTAGATAATAAATTAAAAAGATAAGACAAAAATACTATGTGACGGAAGAATTCGATTTCGAAAATAAACACTATAGATTTGAATTAATAAAATAATAATAATAGTAACAATAATAATGGATAATTAATAATAAAACGCCACGTAATAAATTAATAATGAAGACAAAGTAAGTTACAAAATTTGAATTATTGTTCTCTGAAGAGACTGCAAATATAATGTGACATTCTCTTGAAACATACTTTTTACAAACTATCTCCAGTTCTCTAACGACAATCTCTTTTTAGTTATGAATTTTTAATCTAACGATCTTTGTTTAAGTCCAGAATTTCGTTAAGCTACTTTCGCAGCAATAGCAACTGAGTTTAAAGGGTAGGTGTCTTGCCACAATGCCACGTAACAGCAAACGGATCGAGTCTAATCTGCGTTTTACAAGCGGTATGAAAGGTTAGAATTTCGTTCAGAGTCGTTTCTTAGGCTTCAGGTTCTTTTTCCACGCTGTAAATCTCCGACTTGGAACAAGTAGCGTTACTTACGAAAGAAGGCGTAAAAAGGATATTTTCGACTTTAAAAGCGCATAACTTCGACCGTACTCGATTGATTGATTGATTGATTTTTTCGTGTTTCCGGGAGCGTCAACTAATGTTGTCATTAGTCCCGTTAGTGTAGTACATATTTTTCTCTCGGGAGATGGCGGTGATCTTGCCCCGTTGGATGGCGAGATTCGGCGCCGACCTACCGTCGGCTAGTAGGGTTTCCCCCTAACCAACACTCTCCCACCAGCGGGGCACCGCCCCAGCCGGGACAAGCTCTAAACTCTCGACCGGTCACCCGGAATATGTGGTAGTGTAGTGCATGTTAGTGTAAGTGTGTGTGTAAGAGGAGAGGATAGGACAAGGAAGAGGAAGGACAGATCGCGCGCGGTCCGTGGCCCGTTTGGTAGGGTACAGCTCTGGCATTTGCCTGGTGTTGATCGGAGAAACCACAGAAAAGTACCGACCAGAGCAGCCGGTCGCTAGAATTCTCCTCCAGACAGCGACTGAATTCGACCTAGCTGAAAAGCTAGTGTCGAAAATCCAGCCGCCGTCAAGACGGCCAACCTAGAACCTTCCGGTCAGAGGCGCTGCAGTGATATCAGTTGATGTACTGAGCTACCGCTCCCGATCGACCGCATTCGAATTCACGAACTCATATCTATCAGTTCGGTAGACTACACCACCGGAGCTGATAATTCTGAAATGAAGGAAATAATTTTCTGCAATATATAAACTATTTAATTTTTCAAACCCCATACTGCTTTTGGGGTATAAACATCATACTCAGTGGCGACCAGCAAATGCTAAAATACCCTAAAATAAAATAATTCAACAAAAATACTGAAATGGAATAGGTTAACAGACGGACTCGAAGAAAAAAAAATAGAAAAAAATTATAGAAGTAGTAACTATATCGTCATAAATTCAGGACTATGAAATAAGGAATTCTTCTGAAATTTCTCATGTGTAGTAGGCCAATAATTAGAATGAGTTTGCCGGAGTTTCAGAAAATTTTTGTTTTCTCACCTGCGCTTACTACAATATTATCAAATTATATAAGCATTGGATGGAGGTCATTAAAATCTTGATGGTGTGCGTGTGTGTGCGTGCTCGCGCGCTTGGAGGAGAGACTCTAGTGAACCATGAAGTGGTAGCACATGACACGTGATTCGATACTTGAATAGCAAGCCCTTATGAGAGAACAATAAAGTTCATAAAGAAGCAAAGTGATTCAAGTTAGTGACCAGCACTTTGTGGAAAGTTCCATAACAATTAAAATATGTCATATTTTTAAAAATATTAGTAATTTAAAGGCGAAAACCATTCACGTCAAAAATTACCTTGGCTTTTAGTCGCATTTGGTCGTATAAGGCAGTTTTATTGTGCATGTTTATCACAATTGACACGAGGCAGCAGGGAATACGCAGATGCAAGCGCTGTCGCCACTCAAACACGTCGTAGAGTGCACTCGAACCTCTTTACGCAGTCGCAAATATCGTTGGCTGTCACATTTAGAGATGTATTTTGAATCTCTTCGACTACGTAAACGCCGACTACTCTACGGAGTGTCCGTGGCAAACAAGGGGCAGCCTTCGTGTAAATTTAGAATATTCATACCTTCCAGAGTAATCTACTCGGCCATCTAAATCAGCAAACCTTGTTTACTTAGTCTGGACTCCGCACAGACGCCCCCAGCGGCGGATTAACGAACACCTTTTTTTAAATATTGAGCGCCCCGTCACCGACGCCTCTCCAGCAATTTGCAGGGGCTTTAGCACGGATAAAGAACTTTCCACCGAAGTATATCACGTCATCAAAGGCGCTTTTGGCCCACCGCTTTGTTGTTCGCACATTGGGTTTTACAGGGCCTGCTAGTAAACTCACCTTGTCACTTAAGTACCACCTGACATGTGGCAACAGAATATTAAGTAATAAGAACGAAATATAATACGGCTTAAGAAAATCCTATGCAGAAAAGTCTTGCGCTTTTCAAAGTGCTCAAGAAATCAAGTACTGAAGAAAACTTGATCTTTATCCATAGGTAATCATTCACTAAGTAGTTCCGATAAGTTTCTTTTTTTGTTTAAGGGAATATCTTCATGTTCCGGATGAACTCGTCTCAAAAACATTACGGGCTTGGTATTTTTGTCTAGAACGACGCTGGGAAACATTTACGAAACGTCGAATACTTTTGTCAAAATCTCTATATTCTTTAGGTACCTTTGCCAGATTGTTGAGAACGCTCGTGTAGACGCTACTATTCAGTTTTTTAAATATAGGCTTAAGTAATTTTCTAATCTATTTAATATATATTCATTCCCAAAAGTGAGACCATTTAAATAAAATTAGAAGAGAATGAAACAATTCTGTACATATTTCGAAGTTGCATTCTGATCTGTAAGGCAAAATCGAGGTCTCATATAAGTTTTCTGGTAATACGTTTTCCTAGAGAGTTGAGCTTTCATGAACTTACTTTTTTGCTGGCCTGTTGTCTTTACCCCTTTATCTTCGATGTTGAAACGTTCATCCAATTACATAGCTAAATGTTATTTACCTTAATAATTGACGGCTAGAATGTTACTCCAATTACTATAACTTCATTTTATATCATTATACTGAACGTTTACGAACGTTTAAGTATAATGTTTTTAATAGTAGGTACATTTATTTTAAGTAAGGATGATGAATACGCTTCGTGTTCTTGTAGATGCACCTGAGCGTACTTTGCCTAACCGCACTCCTCTGCCTTTGCAGTGCCCGTGTACCGCGTGACCGCGGTGAAGGGCGACGCAGTGTACCTGCCATGCGACATCTCCACCACCGACCCAGACGACGCCGTGCTGCTGGTGCTGTGGTACCGCGAGGACACGCCCATCTACAGGTGAGTACAGCGGGCCGGCACGGGTCGGCTCTCTCCCTCCGACGCACGCCCACTCCCCTCTCCTCTCTCCTTCCCTCTCTGCCCGCCCCGGCCCCGCATCAGGGAGCGAGCGTGCCCGCCGGGCTCTCCCCTGGGCGAGCGAGGGCGTTATCGAAATGCTAAGCGTTATTAAAAGAACGCTGTAAAAGCACGGCGTAGTGCGCGCGCGGGCCTGCATGCGTCCCCTGGGAGGGCGGTGGGGGCGGGGCCCCGTTACTAAAGCTTCCCGAGGGACTGAGGTGATGCGCGCATAAGCACTACTTTCGGCGCGCCGCGAAATGGCGGGGCCTTCATGAGAAGTGGGACTGGACTTCGGAGCCATTTGATATACGGCGCGAGAGGGGGCATAACCATATTCAAGCCCATAGTTCAGGGGTCGCCAACGCGCCCGGGGCCGCTGGTCACGTACTGCAGTTTGACGCATCGCCGAGAACGAAGAGCGAACATCTCGTTTGAAAACGAACAAGGCGATTCTTTTCTTTCGTAAATATTGTTTAAGTACTGATTGAAAAAGTTATTTTAGTAAGTCAAAACGATATTTGAATAAAAAAATTTCTCCTTTTACGCGATGAAATAAAAACTTCGACTCTGAGTTTGCTCTTGGCAAATAATCTAACGAAAATACCATTATTTAATTTACCTTGGAGGAGATCGAAAATAAATAATGAGTTTGGTTAACTGTAGTGACTTGGATTTTGATTACTCCCAGTTCATACAGGAAGCTAGATGAAAATTAAATATTCATATTCACGGCACATACTAAGAGAATTAATTCCAAATAAGCTCCATAAATAATAGTGCACGGATGTTTCTATGGAGGAGAATAAGGAAAAGACATGCACGGCACGGAACTGAACTATTGCCGTGACATTTATTCCGATGTCTCCTACAAGCAGAGAACTACAGTCAACGAAATAACTATACAAATTGTAGTGATGGGTTGCACTCGTACTTGTTTATAAGTTAAACTATAAAATATAACGAGACATATAAGAATAAAGTCCAAATTGCAACGCCTAAAACCAGGAGGCAATAGCAGCGGTCAACGTTTGGAGACCCCTTCCATAGTGTTGCAGGGGATGTCCGTCCAGGAGATTAAAGAGCTCTACGGCATGAACTGCCAACAGATAGAGCCACGAGACGTGGTTAAATGGACAGTCCATCGTAAAAACACAAAAGTGTTATTACCTATATCTACCCTCACGAGGGTGGCTCTTTGTGGGGGTAATTTTTGCCCCTGAAGCCCGTCAAAGACCTCCTAAATACAGAAAAATAATTATAAACACAGGTCGTTGCTCTTCACTAACAACAGCTGTGAAACATGTTTTCTTTTTTGATTCGAGTTACCCAACACAGATCACTAGGCAAAGATATTTGCTAAGAGTTAATTCATTATTGGAGAACAGTTCTTTTATATTGCTCAGCATTTCGATAACAAATTGAATTTGCAAATATTCTTTTGAAATTTTCTTAAGAATAGTTCATACGTTTATATAAATGAGTTTTTGATATTATTTAAAGAGGAACCAATGTATGACACTGCGTGAGTTCTTATGATAAGTATATGAATGTTTTATGTTAATCAAAGCTGTGTGATCATTGCCAACACATACTATTCTGTCATAGAAAATAGATGTTGCAGGTAAACGAATATTTTTCATTCGAAAATGTTACTGTATGTACAGAGAATAGAAATTATATAACGTGAGATTGGTATTAAGCCAATATATGACAGAAACATTATGTTTTCCAGTACTATTTTAAATAATAATGCTACTTATAAAGATTTAAAAAAGAAAAAGTGTGTTTCTCCACAAATGATGTTTTATTTTTATCGTGTAATCGGAAATAAGATTAACTGATTATGCAACAGAATTTTACACTACATATTATTTCATTCGAGAGTGGCACATTTAAGTATACATATGGCGGCTCACTTTTAGCATTTAAAGATGTGTATATATATATATATATATATATATATATATATATATATATATATATATATATATATGAATTAATAAATTTAAGTCAAAGTCCGGAAATATCGTGAAATAATTACTCAATTGATCAGATCTCTTCTCACTCAATCGCGGAATGAACAGCAGCAATAATTACAAAACACTAGAGCCCAAACCACGTGAATGCATTTAAACACTATCCATACGCTATCCATTGCGAGATCCGACAAAAATATAACAACCCAGTCGACAGGTCGAATCCATTCTTCTCCACCGGTATAACCGTAACATATTTGCTACGATTTCCAAACGAATGCTCTCCAACCGCCCCCGCCATCCAAAGGGGTAACGCCACATTACTCATCGGGCGGGCTTACGCGGCGCTTCGAAGGAAAGCCTGTTGATCGGGCGGTAAATTCCTCCCACTTTGGCGCTCTTGTAAACGGATGCGGCGAACACGGCAGAAGCCTCCCTTCCCTCCCGCGCCGGCCCTCGGGAGTGGACAGCGCTCTCTAAATTCATCTCTCGAAATTTACTTTTAAAAGATCCGGCGATTACAGGAAAAGGAAGTTTAAAAACTGTCGGCCTCGCATTTGAATTTCCGACATGGCAGCTGGGAAATAAATGAAGGCCGTGATGCGATAAGAAGGGCGCGGGACGGCCTCGTTGGCGATGGGAGCGGCGCCGGCGGCGGGGGCGGGGGCGGCGGCGCGGCGCGGCGGCGGAGACGGTGGCAGCGACGGGGAGGGAGGAGGCGGGGACGAAGGACAGGGTGGTCGGGGCTGCGGTAGAACCGCGTGGGAGACGATGGGGACGAGGAACCTGGGACGACTGCGGTGGCGCATGATAGCCGTGGCTACGAAATTGACGGAAAAGAGGAAGATGGCAAAGGGTGACGGAGAAGACGAGCGCCACTGAAGGTACTAGCGGTAGGAATGTGAGAACGAAGGGGCTGATAGAGGAACGGAAGGCAAGGGATAGGTGAGGATAGTCTGGAGTACAGGGGGAGGGGGCTACCTGGGTAGCGGTAAAGTCGAAATAGCCAATAAGGACGACACAGAGGCATAGTGGAGGGGCTTTAGGAGTAACGGTTTTGATAATGGTACGACAGTAAGGCCAACGCGACTGGGACGACGGGTCGAGATGGGTGTACGGCGTGACGGGGATTACGGGGGTGACGGGGGTGTCGGGGGTGACGGGGGTGACGGGGGTGTCGGGGGTGACGGGGGTGACGGGGGTGTCGGGGGTGACGGGGGTGACGGGGGTGTCGGGGGTGACGGGGGTGACGGGGATTGGGCGATGGGGGCTAGGGGGGCGACCGAGAGGATAGTGAAGCCAGGGACGACGGGGGCGATTCGGGCGAAGAAAACTGAAACGACAGAGAAAACTGAGATAAGAAATAAGGCGATACCCGAGGGGTGGGGATGACGAGGGTGGTGGGGTGAAGATATGGTGGAAACGACGAGGAAATCGTGACGAAAAACAGTGACTACGCAGATGGAGAAAACGACGGGGAAAAGAAAGTGGTGCCTCAGAAAAGATGTACGAGGGGAAAAGGTAGCTGAAACGGTCAGAATACTCGTCTTAACACACACTATTTCAAAACTCACCTCTTCTTCATATTTAGTTTTCCAGTCATAATCACCCGGAGAGGTGGTTCAGTGCATTGACTGATGTCACTGCAGTGCCTCTGACCGGGAGGTCCTACGTTCCAGTCCCGACGGCGGCAGTATTTTCGACACTAGTTCGTCAGCTAGGTCGAATTCAGTCGCTACCTGAGGAGAATTCTATCGGCCAGCTGCCTTGATCGATAATGTTCTCTCCAATCAACATCAGGCTATTGCTGGGGTAGTACCCTACCAAACGGGCCACGGACCACGCGCGCTCTTTCCTTGTGCTTCCTTCTCCTATCCTCACCCCTTACACACACACGTACAATACACTACCATACATGCCGGAAGACTGTCGGGGTCTTAGAGCTTGTGGGAAACACTCTGCTAGCCGATAGTAGGTCAGCGCCGGATCTCGCCATGCAGTGAGGGAAGATCAACGCCTCCCCAAAGAAGAACATGCGCACAAGTAGTTGACGCGCCCGGAATCACTAATAATCAATGAATCTATCCAGTCATAATGAAAATTGCGCCAAAATATATTGTTTCCATCGCTAGACGGATTGACTGTATTACTGCGTTGTGATGTTAATAAATGGAGTGTAATATTAATAAAAATAATAAAAAATACAGCACACATTTCTCGATATTAATAGTATGGATTTTTCTATTATGGGTAATTGGATTTGCATTATTACATTGTACATGTACTACTTTCACAGCTTCTTTTTAATGTAACTTGATATTTATCACAATGAGTAGAATAGTTAGGTTTATAAGTACTGGTTGCGTTCTACACAAATTTTCTTTTGATAAAACTGTAAATTCTTCATTGCGTTCTACACAAATTTTCTTTTGATAAAACTGTAGAAAAATGAATTCAAATAAAGCACCTATGCCATTCTAAAGTGCATGAAATAACCCACAAGAATAGCTAATCAAACATTAGATCATCAAAGTAGGTATCATAAATAAAAAGATTTCTCCAACTTTCGCCAATTCTTTTTGTGAATAAACACGCCGTTCCGCCCGATCCACCCCAAGTGGTGTTCTTCATTAACAAAGGCGCATCGGCGCTTCTCGGAAAGGAGCGAACGCCGAGGCGGGAACGGGGTGGTGGCGGCGGGAGGAAAGGGAGAGGCAGAGGGGGGGAGGGGGCGGGCCCTCGCGGGGGTTACGACCCTGATTCGTAAGTCGCAGGGCGCTCCGGAGGGTGCGTGCCGACGCGAGTGCCCAACAAAAGGCGTTCGCGACCCGCACGGGGCCCTTTCGCGCGCCGTCCCCTCCCGCACCTTTCCCTCTCGACTGCGCGCGATGCTGATCATCCGACTCACGTGCTCTTCCGGGATCTCGTAATCTACCAAAGTGCTACCAGTACTTCGGGAGCGGCCCCCGAGCCCCTCATTGTATCCCGACGCGCGGGCAGGAGGGAGGATGCGAGGGAGGCACTTGCCATCTTGCTGCTCCGCTCAGGCAGCGCCCTTGTAAAACAGGCTATGCCGAATCAATAGAAAAAAGATCCGGGGGGAGAGATCGCGCTTGAGTGGGCCGGGCGGGGTGGGAGGGGCGGATCGCGTTCGCACTGAGGTTGGTAACGTTGCGGATTCGGTGTCTCGCGCTGCAATCGGACGCCGTCTCGACCAGGTGGGGGTCGACGGCCGATGTGTCGGGGGCGCGAGCGCGCCGGGCGAAGCACTTACCATCTCGTATATCGTTTCCTGATCTGGAGCGTCTTGGCAATGTAATGCGATTATCCCAGAAATGTTGTCGGTCGTTGCGCCTTTCCCAAGTGTCGGCATGAGTGGCACGTTCGACAAGAAAAGGACGCAGAAAGACGGAGAGCAAATTCGCGAAGGCGCTGTCAAAAAAAGTGTTGGAACGGTATCAAATAATTCGCATAAAACACAAACAAGAGCGAAAAACATTTGTTCAGACATTGTTGGATATCTAATTTTAATTGAATTCTTTGTTTGGCTTTATGAATGAAACGTGGAATCATACGTGGAAACGTGAAATAACAAGAAAAAATATTTGTAACTTTTTTACAACGTCCCTTCCACTTTTCAGCACCTTTTGTACATACTAACGTACGATATTCTCCGTCCTAAAATGTGTTTCCTGCATTTTTCAATGTGACATCTAAATCTTCCTTGAGAATTACAAGGATAGTCAAGTTATTCCAGGCTTGTTTAGCTTCTCACAAGTTGATTCCAGGGAAACACGTTTTGAAAAAAATGTAGAAAAATATTAATAACAATAGTTTCGTATATATCCCACAATTTTCCGTCACAGTTGTCCTCAATGTATTCTAAACATGCCACTATTTTTATATCCACTGAGGTTATTTTTATAATAATATTCGAAATTTCTCGCAGTCTGGGAAATAATGTTCCATAAACAATGCTGTTCCATCTCGCAACCATTCTTACGTGTCTTACAAAAACAAACTCCCCTGGTTGTGATCTTTTCCAGCTTGTAAGTATCCGTTTACTCGTGCGTGTTCACAAATTCCGCTGTTTGCGGATACATTAATTCCACTCCCGCAGGAGGGAGTGACTCTCGTGTAGCGGCAAATGTCAACCGATCGAGATGGATCGATCGCCCGCTTCGAGTGCGGGCCGCGGGGAGCGAGGCGGGGCGGCGCTGTGCGGTGCGGTGCGGTGGGCGGGGCGGGGCGGGGCGGGGCGGGGAGGGACGCGGCGCGGCGGTCCGTGGATCGATGTCAGTTCGTGAGAACACGAGCGCAGAGACCACGGCTGTCATCGACCAGGGCCGCCGGCCCACGGGGCCCAGTGTCCCCCGGTGTGTGGGGGTGGGGGTGCGGTGGGAGGTGGTGCGTTGCGGGAGCGGCAGCTCGCAATATACCGCCGGGCTCCCTCCAGATGGAGACCACTGATACCGCTTCGAAGCTTTTATGTTTTGACGTCCAGCCGCAGCCGACGGCCACAGGAACGCAATTTTTGAACTTTATAGGCGATATCAGCTCCGATATCAGGAAACGGCATACGCTTATATTTTATGTACTGCCTGTCATAGTGTGGGTGCGTGTGTGAGGGGCGAGGGAGGTGTGTGTTTGCAGAAAGATATAGCGTGCGTATTAACAAGAATATGGACTTTGAGCGTTAACCTCCAGTGTTACGCATCTGTGCCACGCGTGCAAGCTTTGCGGCAGGCGTGTGGGCCTTTTTATGGTAGCTGGTAAGCGTCCTGGTTCGCTTGAACATTTGTGGGCCGGTCGGCATTCTCAATCGTATACGAAAGGCAACTGTGTGAAGAACAAAATTTAATTCTGTTCAATTGAAGAGACAATTCGAAATATGTCGGGATTAAACTCATTTTATCCGGAAGGGATCACTATTATTAAGCAGTGTAGGCACGGATCTTTCTATTAAAAATAATAGAAAAACAGACTAAAATGTAGAATATTTCGATTTCGAACACTCAACGAAGAGGAGACTGCAAATATGAAAGCCAATATAAAAAACAACAATAAGCGACTTACCAAAGCGAGATTAATTTTTTCGTTTTAATTAGAAACCGTAAATTAATACAGATCTCAACATTTTAACACAAAAGTAAACTTTAAGATTTGTCTTAATGTTGTGGGGAAACCAACATTCTCTTCGGGAGTGTTTTGCTTGACTGGCGGAGCAGTATTGCTTTCTCTTGAAATGTTTGTATATTGTCGAAGATTCTGTTGTTAATAGGAGCGAGGGAACCGGGTCCAGCGGCGGTTTGCACGGCAAGCAATATATTCAGAGGATGTCACGTGGCTTGCCCTCAGACAATGTACAGGTTTCTTTTCCGTTTGCAAAAGAAAAACCGTTTCAACGGCCGATCTCTCAGCGAGATGTAGGCATAATGGACGATACTTGTGGATTCGCTGAGGCTAGGCGTCCAGAATTTATTGTATTGTCTAGCTTTGTGTTGCCATACTATTTGGAATCATGAAATGTTTTGATGCATGTGGTAATATCCATCACGAAAGTAAGAGGTCAGTTTTCAAAATTGCATGTACCGTAATCGTGATCGCCGTGATACCAGCTTCACAATTTGCCATGCTTGCCATGAAGAGTGCGTTTTTTTCACTACCACATGCTTTTAATTCTTAAATTTAATACTGAAATTCCTACCTGTCTCTTTTGATTTGTTGAATCAGCATATAATATGGAAATTTCATTGTCCGAACATTACGATGATTATTACGTGGAATGTTCAGAGCTTATTTTCAGTACTATTGCAAATATTTATTGTCAAATAGCATTTTTTACAATTTAAGTATTGTTCCACTAATTAGTAAGTGGTTTATTTCATTACAATTGTTACATAACTTGATAGTCCAACGCTGTAAGACGTAAATATTTCTGATCGATAGGCAATTACGTCTTGTCCTACAAATTCTAATTTTGTTTACTGTCTTTAAATGTATTGTCGAGTGATTCAATTGTCAATTTCACCTAAATTGCTATACTTGAGTTTTATTACTTTTAAATGTTCTTAATTCGCTCTGGGTTTCATTTCTGTAACTGTGCCGATATCTGCTTTCTAATAAACAAGACCCTTGATTCAGCAGAAATAACAAATTTAGATTTACAGACACTATTTTCAAGAAAAATAAAGATTATAAATATGCAAGAAAAACATTTTTATCAATAATTACAAATACCTAATCATTATGTCTTGCACAGTTCACATGAATTGAAGACTACATGTATCTAGTACAAGATAACATAAAACGGCGGCTGAAGGCAAATATGCAGTCATTTACATTAACATTGCTCCATGGTAAAATATTTAATATTTTAACTCGTGTGATCAGGGAATGTAGATTAATCCTATCCACCAATGAACTCAGGGAAACAAATAGAACTTCTGAAAATGTTTATGAAAACTACATCAAACTTTATTTTCTTCAAGAAGAGACAGTAGAAGGAAATATTGTACAGAAATTTGTGGATTGATTAATTGATTGATTGTTGGCGATTCCGGACGTGTCAACGGCTAAGGTCATTCGTCCCGTAAGCGTAATGGATGCTTACCTCGGGAGGTGGGGGAGTTCTTTCCCTGCTGGCAGTGGAGATCCTGCGCAGGTAGCAGGGTTTCCCCAACTAGGTATCTCCCACAAGCGGGGCACCGCTCAAACAGGGACAAGCTCCAGCTCCCAACCGGTGTCCCGGCATGTGTGGTAGTGTAGTGCATGTTAGTGTGTGTGTCTAAAGGGGAGGATAGGACAAGGAAGAGGAAGGAAAGATCGCTCGCGGTTCGTGGCCCGTATGTTAGGGCACTGCTCTAACATTTGCCTAGTGTTCATCGGAGAAATCATGGGAAATTACCGATCAGATCAGTCGGTTTTTACAATTCTCATCCATACAGCGACTGAATTCGAACTAGCTGACAAGCTAGTGTCGAAAATCCTGCCACAGTCAGGACTCAAACCTAGGATCTCCCGGTCATACGCACTGCAGTGACATTAGTTGAGGCTCTGAGCCACCTCTCGCGGTGAGAAATTTGTGGAGAAACACACCAAATAAAAATGCGTATTTACAATGTAACATCCAACAGCCATAGCAAATGTTTGAAATTATTGCGTTATTTAAAAATATAAGTGTATTACCTTCATCAGAAAACTGAATCTTTTCAAATTGTATACAACTTACTTGTATACATGTGTTAAAAAATGAGATTCGAGGGATGCGAGTGCTAAAGGAGATAAATTACACAATACGTACGCTGATTTATGACATAGTTACTTGGACTCTTCATTGTTATTCACTTAGAAATTGTAAATCACGAAATTGAACATGAACTCTTGGACACTTATCAGTTAACTTAGAAGCTGTGAACGTCATTTGCACAGTTCATTTCCGTATGCCACACATGGAAACCCCTCTTCAGTGTGCAAGAACGTACGGTAGTAATTATTTTCTTACACCTGAGCAACTGCTATCAGACACCCAGTGATGTGATACTTTGATCCATCCGCAATTTCAGACTTCCTTCCGTTTCCTTAAGACGTTGGACACCAACTCCTCGTATATTTTCTGTCTTCCTGCCACCCTCCGTTTCGTGCCTTGGTGACTCATGCATCGCTGCTTGAAAAAGCAGCTCTTAAAAAACACCGTCTTGAATGCTTGCGTTTCTCCCGATCTGTTCACCCTCCAGGTATTAAGAGCGAAGAAATTATAGTCTTACAAGGGACTACAACCACCTCCGCAGCTCCGCCGGCTGTTGTATATCCATCTGACCAACAGCACTCGAAGTTGCCTCCAGCCGTAAAACTTAACAATATTCCCCCTTATCTCTCACGCCCTTCTCACGCACGACGCCGGCGCGTGCGAGCCGCCTCTCACGCGATTGGCGGAGGGGGCGGGCGGACGTGCGGGTGGAGCAATTGAGGTGCGAATTTTTAACCAACGAGGGGGTGTAAAGGGTTGGCCTCTAATTCGGCGCGCTGCCTGGATTCAAACGCATTGCTGCGCAATACATGTGGCGCGTAAGTGTATGTAGTGACATGTCCGCAGCTGAAACTTAGTAGTACCTTAGTAGTAGAAACTTAGTAGATCAGGAGATTCTAGGTTTCAATCCTTACTTTGCACTCTCTGGACTGAAAACCTACTGAACGGTACATCTGTTGCGTACGTCGTGTACAGTTGCGAGGCCGCATCTGAAGTAATGTAGATCAGGTGTTTCGAGGTTTGAATTCAGACTGTGGGCGATATATACATGCACTCTGTTTGGATTGAAACACCACCACAGCACATCTGTTACGTAAGTTTATGTAGTTGCGAAGCCGCAACTTGAAGCATTGTAGTTCCAGGAAATCCTAGAATTGAATCCTGACCGAGGGAAATATTTGACACCAGCTAACTGAAATCGATGGGAATTCTTTAGTACGCCTGTTCCGATTGCACATTTTCGTGGTTTCCTCCTATAAATTCTACGCGATCGTGCGCCATCCATCTTTATCTGTCTTTTTCCATCTCTCATTCCTCAGCGCCCTTTATTTGAGTATAGCTAGCTGACCGAGAGTCCACTGGGCAGTGGCTGGCGTCGTGTAAATCCTTAAGATCAGTGCGAAAGATAGTTCGTAGGAGAGTGAACTGTCCTACCTTGCTTGCAGCAAACGTCACGTTGTGTCACCATGTTGCTAAATCATCTGCCTGGTGGAGAATTTTAGAGGCCGAGTACTCCGATCGTTTTAATGTTACTTTCAATCCGTTATTGCGGGATGCTGGGGAGGTACTTTCGACAAGCGCGTGCGGTCGTTCCTTTTTCATCACTTTTGCACTTTCGTCTTTGGGTCTCTACGCCGATATCATGCTGCATCAGAATGATAAGACATAGTTGGACATTTTCCGTGAAAATGAGGGTTTGACAGATTTGAACTATTTATTGTCATACCTACAACACATTTAAACAGTTTTCAAGTCACATTTGTCGATTAAAGTTCTGTGAACAAAAAGAGAGTTCCATTCCCATTTTTAAGAACTTTATAGATTTTCAAATTGGTATTTACGGCATATAAGCAACTTAATTAGACTTTCAAATTGCTCACCTGTAAAATTTGTTCAATCACATCAAACCTTGTCATTCTAAGGGAGAGATTGTTTTCAGTCGTAGGTAATCGTACCACTCCAATAATGAATGTTCTTTTTGTTTTTTAAACTTTTTTAAAGCTTAATGGCTTTAACAGACATCTCAAAATTTACATTATGTTGAAACACTAAACAGATTCAGCAGCGAAAACTATTCCGAAATTTGCCACACGTAAGTATACATTTTGGTGAACATACACACAAATCGCTTAATTCAACAGATATAACATAGATAGAGCTCTATCAATGAAGTGTACTATGATTCGACGACCGATAGACCGATTGATTTAAACTGTTAAATGTTTGGGAGGTTAATGAAAAGCGTGTCAATGATATTCTAAAAAAATCCGTACTGATGAGCATCCTCGATATAATATCACAAATCATAGATTAAAGAGGATCACTTCATTGAGTGAGGAACTCCCCAACGAGTAAATGAAACTCAAGGAGCTTATGATGGATTATTATGCATTTGTTACAGAGAAATACGCTGATACTTTTACTGATTCATCTGTTAATAGGAGACAATTCCCTTGCACTACCGGCCAACCCAAACAAATTCGTTTAACTTCAGATGGAATGCGATGCTACCCCTCTATTTGAGCATCCTTCTACGTATATTCAACACATTTAACGCAAATCAGGTAGTCTGAAAAACGCTAAATACTCTTTTCAAACATTTATTATTTTTACAAAGTTCCGTTTTAGGACAAACGTATGTTTTCCACAATGCCTTGGTGTATTATATGTGATAGTAATTTACATTTTTACATTATTATTTAGGATTCATTGTTACTACTTTTAGACAATTATAAAAGGTAATTTGGTGTAATCAAAATTTTCACAAGATTTCATCAATTGAGAGAAGTTTTCACATTATTCACGTCCTCATAATTAAATATTTTTGCACAGTATGCTAATGATGAATAAGATGTAACCCATGGCATTCAAAATACAAAAAAATACCGTGCAAGGTATATCTGACACTTTTTCGTGTCTTTATGCTTTTTATATTCACTTCCCTTTGACAGTATCGTAAGAAGAGGAACCACAAAAGGCCATGGAAACTTATTCAAACAGCAACTGCTTTGTAAAACGTTTCATAACTTTCCTTACAAAACAGCACAAATATGCGCAACGTATTTCGAACAGAAGAATAGAACGACGTTCATTTGTAACTTCCTCACATTGGATCATTATTGAATCGCATGACACCCCTAATAAGGGAGTAGCGTTTGTAGGCAATGTAGTGTATGAAAGTACGTTGTCGGAATGACTTGGCTACGTTAAACCCGTAAAATTGTAACGAAACCGGAGTCAACGCAGTCTTTTCCTTTGAAACTTCTCCTTCCCGCAAAAAATTCCAACGTCTTGAATGGAAAGTCAAGGGGGAGGAAAAAGACAGCGGTTGTGTTCCTTTTTAGCCGCGCGGTGCTTCCGGTCGGCGGAATCGGCCTGAAAATGAAATTAAATTTTGCTGAAAAATTCATCGCGAGGCCGCGGGTTCTAATTACCTCGCTCCACGCATGCGGGAGCACGCCGCCTGGCCGGGCGTGCTGCTGCGGGCGAAGATGCTGCAGCGGGGCGGGAGTGGGGCGGGAGCGGAGCGGGAGCGGGGCGGGAGCGGGGCGGGAGCGGGGTGGGAGCGGGACGGGAGCGGGGCGGGAGCGGGGCGGGAGCGGGGCGGGGACGTAGGTGAGGCAGGGTCATAGCTATGGCGGCGTCCCATGAGAAACGGGGTCACATATGTAGCGGTGGTCGATGTGAGAAGGTGAGTCACTGTATAGGTGTAAGACGGACGCAGGCGTAACGAGCAGGAAGTTAGGGAATGGAAATTGGGCTGTTGGGAGTGGGGCCAGGAGTGGAGGTGAGTTGACGGAGCGGCGAAGGAAGGATGAGGAACGGAAGTCGGGGAATATTGTTGGAAAGAGGATGCAGAATTGAAGGAAATGTGAGAAAACTGTGATATGTAGCACGGAGAAATAACTGATGGGGGACGGTTGGGAATCAGCACAAAAGCATGGAAGCGACTGGAAGAGGTGACGAAGGCTACAGATAGATGTAACATTTCTAATTGAGATGATGCAACATTCCTCTGAAATTGTAAGTGAGGAGAGGAATGCGGCTGGCATTAAACTTCACTAGCCAAACGTTGCGGGCTTGGCGAAGTGCTCCCGATGTTACTGCTGCGGGTGCAAGAGGCTGAGACGGGAGAGGGAATGGAGAGAGCAGGACAGACGAGAGGAAGGCAGAGGTGGGAGGCAGACGGACGGTCGGCGTAGGCGGCGAGGACGGCGAAAAAGGCCGAAGTGGCTTGGAAGAATGGGACAACAGTCTTGTCAAGTAGACTAGTGGCGGGGACATTGGGAAGAATGAGCTCGACAAAGATTTGGACTAGAGTAGGAATATGCGAGAAGGGTATCGGCGAGAAGATGCGACGGCGAGAAGATCCGACGAGAACTAAAATGTTCGGCGAACCGACGGTGCAAGGTAATGCTGCAGAGGCTTCCAGACCAGGCGACTATTTCCAACGCTTTCAACTTTCAAATTGAGCACGTAGGCGGAACAACAGATGCAGTGGATTCCGGAGGGTAAAATCAATGTTGTTCATTGGAGTGCACTTCAATGCAATTGAAACCAATGCTTTACATAAACTGAAGAATTTATGGAAAAATAATTCCGTGCGAAAAAAAACATATTTTTTGTCGCGATGTACACTACTTCATTTTCACAACAATTTTTCAAGAATACATTTTCAGAATATTATTATGCGAATTCTTATGTTTCATTCAAATTTGGTAAGTTCCCTCCTTGCGTTTCGTGCTTATATATTCGCAATTTTAATTTTTTGATTTAGAATCAAAATACATCATGTCAATTATATTTCAATTTATACATTTGATTTATAAATTGGACATATTTACACTGATTATGTTTCCAAAGTAGGAATTGCCCCAGTAAGTACTAAATACTTCAGAAAATAGTAACCGTAAATAGTACAGTAGAAACCGTAAATAGTACAATATCAGATGTTTCAAATTGGTTCCGAAATAACAAATTAATAGTAAACGAAAAGAAAACGGTTTTAATGCAGTTTTCCATTTCAAATAAACAATTCAGTGCTCCATTGAAAATGAAAAGTGTACTACCATTGACTGATGTTAAGGCAACAAAATTTTTAGGTCTCTCAATTTAGTCAAACCTTAAATGGAACGTCTATTTAAATGAATTGAACACAAAATTAAGTTCATTATGCTACACGTTCAGAATTCTTGCAAATTCAGTCAGCCTTCATACTGCTCGTTGTGTATACTTAGCGAATGTTCATTCCCGCCTGAGATATGGCATAATATTCTGGGGAAATACATCTTATAGCTCCCAGACTTTTAGATTACAGAAACGAATTGTACGAATAATAACCAAATCCCACCCACGTGATTCATGTAAGCCTCTCTTCATTAATCTAGGAATTCTACCATTACCGTGTCTTTTTAATTACGAATCAGTGGTTTTTGTAAAAAATGACTTGCTAAAGGGCGGGAATATATTTTCAGAAAATGCCGATGTCTATTACTATAACACTCGACGTAGAAATCATATTCATCAGGTGACAGTATCAACAGCTCATTACAAAAAATTCACATACAATACATGTACATTATTTTACAACACTTTTCGAGATGACATTAAATGATTAAATTCAATAGAAAAGTTTAAATCCCAAGTGAAATCGTTTCTGCTGCATAACTGTTTCTATACAATTAGAGACAATACTGAGCATCACAAGAAAAATAACATTAATTTTAACAATGATACATAATGCATTAATTACCATTTGGACTGTATAAATGAGTATAAACAACCTGTAAAAACTATTGTAACACAGCTTCCGGGTCAATGACCCCCATCTCGATCAGGTTTTGCGTCCAGTTTCCCTGATCCATTGAGCAAATGCTGAGATGGCCCCTTGTTTTGCTTCTGGACATAAATGTAACTTCATTTTCTGTGCACGTCTTCTAGAATTCAGTGGGAAATACAATTATTCAAATTATCGTTTCCATGTTGTCGCGGCGGGAAGTAATAAGAGCCAAAATTTATTGCTTATTTATCCTTGAAAATAGATTTTATTACATGGGAGATTTTTTGTTTTTTTTCTCCCTTTCAAAATTCAAAATTTAAGTAGTATATGACTTAGTGTAGGGATCACAGAATTTTGAAAATGTGCACACAATTCACTTTTCCCCATAGCACGTCATACGCAGTTTTTAACTGTTTTTTGACGTAAAATAAATAAATAAATAAAAAATATCTCTTTCAGCATACCCGATGATGTGAATAATCAATACACGAAATATACACAAATTATTTTTTCAAGAATTAAGCAAAATATCCTATCTAAGAGAAATTGATTACCACTAACCATTAAGAGTACACCTAATTTATATTACAGATTTAAGACAACCATTGTTACTTGTTATTTGTAGCCGTTTTATTAAAATGAAATGAAGTTAAAAGTGTGGGATAGTTAAGAGTGTAAAGGATTAGAAAGACGAAAATACCTGGAACATCGGAGTTTGCGAATCTATTGTCTAGGAGACTAAATTTTAAAGTTTTGATGTCTCATCTGTAGTGGAAATGATGAAAATAAAGAGTCTCAGTCTTCAAGCGTAGGCAGAGGAAAAGGCTTACTATTTTATGTCCCCCTCCACTTGTCTTGTGAAGGTGAACGCAGTAGTGGTGCGCCATTAATTTCACTTTGTGAATGATTCTAGGGGTGAATGATGAGAGATAGATAATTGTAGATAATGTTGCAACATGTTACGTGATGGAATGAAATTCACCTCATCAATTTCATACGGTTAAAAACCCATACCTTACGCGGGCATCGTACTCATAGGGTTCGTTTCTGAATACTTGAATCAATAGACAGCGAGGCCGGCATAGAGAAAATAAAGAAAATAAAGCTTTTTACATGGAATGAAAAAAAAAACAATGACGCCATTTCTGTCGGAATTGCTGTGTAATTCTAACATTATTGATTATTAATTTTTTTTAAATAAGCGCTTAATATATACGTTTCCCTTTTCGCGTCAAATGAGCGGCCAGTACAAGAAAATCGATTTTGAACGAGACAACCGGGCATTTTCAATGTTACGCTCAATAGCGGCACAATGAATCGCAATCAACCGGCCGAACCCACGTTTAGACTACTAATCCCAAACATTGTCTCTCGGTGCATAGTATGCCAACGATCCCATTGGCTAAACTGGTCCCTTTATTGCGCATCTCCATAAATGCTTCACCTTCTTTATTTCCGCTACGCTCGGGTCGAGAGATGTGGGTCGGGGCAAACACCAGCATGCACTCCGCGTCTTTAACGAGGGACAGATCGCTCGTATCACAAACTCTTTGAAACAAATTTGCAACTCTCTACACATAAAATATTTTTATACATGAATCTTCACCTAAGCATCTGAATGATGCACACATTTTGCTAAATCAGTTATTTGACGCAACTATATACACAGCTGTTATGTATCATTAAGAAAAAAGCGTTGAGGAGCGTTTATGGACCTGCATCTCAAATCCATCGAATGAACAAATAAATTGAAGAAATGTTTATAGGATTCAAATCCAAGCAACCTGAAGCGTTAAAATTGGATTTATATTTATGTCCATAATGAAAAAACAGACGTAAAATTTCATCAAAGGAACAAGAGATTATCTTAAAATAAATAGAAACAGATAAAATTGATAGAAAATAAAAAAAAGGAAAAACTAAGGCACTATGAGCTCCAGCACATATCCATGTGTTTCTGTCAGTTGGAACAGATGGAAAATGACTATTTGGTTACTATTTAGACTCATGTGTAGAGTTGTGACTCATGTGAGTTGTTCTCATGTGTAGCTGCGAGTCGCTTGAAATGCTGGCGTCAAACTTAATTGAAAGTGAAACCATTGGCTGGCTCTCTCGTAAAGGTATGTGTGGTATACGAGAGTTGGAAAAACAAAATCATTTCGCGAACTGCAGGTTATTTTTAAATCACGGAAGAAATTTGTCACCGCGAACTGCATGTACTGTATATCTCCATAACTTTGAAAATATTAATCCAACCGCACCTCCCCAAGGAGGGAAGATTTCCAATACACTGTATAGAAGATAGAGAATCATCTTTCGATCTTTTTTCATCTGATTAGATATAAAAGTTGAAAATTTACGCTCTCTCTATTGGTTTGCCAATATTAGACTTCATCTACTGATTTTTATATACTGTACAAATGCGGAGTAATCCGTTAAATTTTGTCTTGCCTCGTAACGTCGCTGTCAGTCATTGACTTTTATCCCTTCGGCTAAGGGCTCGGCGCCGTTTATAACCGGCATTCTCAGATGGTAACCCACCCGGGAATCCGTGGTGTCTCGAATTATTCACTTTTCCCCATAGCACGGCATACGCAGTTTTTAATGTTTTTTTTTTTTTTGACGTAAAATAAATAAATTTATCTTCCGGAACATCACGGAGCGTAGCTAAGAAATTCGACAAACGATGCTATTGTTATTGTATTATAGAGTTTTTAATATTTTGTATGTTATCGTTTATATAATTAAAAATAATTATAACTTATTTATATGAAATTAACACAGAATTTTTTCCATAAAACATCGGCAAAATAATTGCACAAATATCACATAAGAATAAATAGTAAGTCGTACTATTAATAAACGTGCGAGCAAAGTATTTCTAGTATAATTATTTTTAAAACTCATTTACGCTTCCCCTTTCTTGCACGGCAGTTAAACGAAATGGGGTGCGTTCATAAATTTTTACTCCTTTTGAAACTGCGACTCATCCAACACACAAATAATAAGATATTTATTCGAAAGTAACTGCCAAAACCATTTCCCGTTGAAACGCTCTCTCATGCAACCCTACGCTTGAGCCTGCTACGCATACGAAGTAAGAAAAAGACTTATGAAGTAGGTTTGAGGTGGTAATGAACGAACGAGTGGAAAGAAAGGGCGAGAAGGGAGAAAGCGACAAGGCACTGTCGGGGGGGGGGGGGGGGGGGGGGGAGAGGTAGCGGTCCGGCAGCAGCTGGTGCAAAAGCTTCAGAGCAAAAAACATCTCTAAAGAAACACCACGAATTGTCTCTGGACCGCTTCTTACAAGATAGCACATAATGTCGAAATAATTGTGGCTAGCGACAATTTAATACTCATATTTTATTTACGAATATTTATTCGAAGATTATCTTTGTTTTGCTCAGCGCTAAGTTTTGTCTTGTCTCTCGAGGGGCAATTGTACGGTTTGAACTCGAACGCCTTGGGAGATATGCAATGAATTTCATCTCTCGGGCTGTGCTTTTTAAATTAACGCTTGATGTCGTAATAATTGTTGAGAGAGGCAGATTTATCCTCATATTTTATTTAGGATTATTTATTTTGATTATTTATTACGTTTGCTCCTTTTTTCTGGCAACAAGATTTGTTAGCTTTAAATGAAATCACCATAAATTCGTTAAGAAATACGATCTCACTGGTTTAAGAATGATTCTATGGTATGCAATTTTGTTCATTTTCAAAGAATTATACTCTCAAGATTCTAAATACATTGTTGGGTGCGCCCAATTATTTTGTTTGAATGATGTGTTTATATTGATTGATTAATTGATTTTTTCGTGTTTCTGGGCACGTCAACTGCTTTGGCCACTAGTTCCGTTAGTGTAGTGCATGTTTTTTTCTCGGGAGATGGCGGTGATCTTCCCCCGCTGGATGGCGAGATCCGATGCCGACCTACCGTCGGCTAGAGAGATTTCCCCCTAACCAGGACTCTCCCACCAGCGGGGCACCGCCCCAGCCGGGACAAGCTCTAAGCTCACGACCGATCTCTCGATATGGGGTAGTGTAGTGCATGTTAGTGTAAGTTAGTGTGTGTGTGGGTGTAAGGGGAGAGGATAGGACAAGAAAGAGGAAAGACAGATCGCGCGAGGTCCGTGGCCCGTTTAGTAGGGTACTGCTCCGGCATTTCCCTGGTGTTGATCGGAGAAACCACGGAAAACTGCCGATCAGAGCAGCCGGCCGCTAGAATTCTCCTCCAGGCAGCGACTGAATTCGACCTAGCTGAAAAGCTAGAGTCGAAAATCCTGCCGCCGTCAGGACTCGAACCTGATATCAGTTGATGCACTGAGCAACCGCTCCCGGTGATATGTTTTTAAAACACAACAATGTTTATACATACATACAACCACATGAATTCACAAGATAACTTACTTTGTAAGTAATTAAGTATAACTATTAAGTTCAATTATATATAATATAACCTAATAGACCTACTTATTTTTTCTTTCTCGCTATGGAGTAGAGAGACAGTTATGAAATGCTTCCCGAAAAAACAGCGAATTTTCGGCAGAAAAATTCTTATTACAGTGCCCTGGTATCAGAAAGGGTAAAACTCCAGTTGCTTAATTTAGAAAAATTCCTCATCACGTCATGTAGCCAAAATCAATGTTTTGTGGGTTCTTGACACCGAAAAATCCAATGATGGCAAAACGTCCGTCCGTCCGTCCGTCCGTCCGTCTGTGAACAACACTAACGGCTAATCAGTTAAGCCGATTTTCTCAAAAATTGATATTCCCAAATCGATCTGGCTGATATCGCGGCCCCAAGAATTTTAAACTGATATTTTAATATTCGGGAGTATTTTACATGAAACTCCTGAGAAATTTTCAAAATCTAAAAAAAATGCCCCATTTTGATTAAGTTTTGTTTTTGAATAGTGTGAAGAACGTTTACGAGAATGTTGCAGGTCTCATGTTCGTTGAAAATCCTGATTATTCGAAAATTGTAAAAGTTCAATATTTTTTCGGAGTCTTCCTACCACTAAAATATTAAAAATAGATATTTTTTCACTTATGAATTTAGTTTCTTTAAGATATATTTTGAAATAACGGTGTGCACAATTTTTCGAAAATTGTATTA
Organism: Teleogryllus occipitalis; assembly: GCA_011170035.1. NCBI lineage: Eukaryota > Metazoa > Arthropoda > Insecta > Orthoptera > Gryllidae > Teleogryllus > Teleogryllus occipitalis. The sequence continues at coordinate 115,020 of BLKR01015013.1, forward strand.
CTTTTCGCGTAATTTTGCGTGAAAAAACGGGCGAGAAGGTCCGCGCTGTTTTAACACCTCTAGTTTGAGTAAAACGTACTAAGAAATGAATACTTATTTAATATTCTTTTTTTACTTTATTGACAGAAAAATACTATTCTGTGAAGAACAAAAAATTCTGAAACAAGCTAACACTCGATATTCAGTGAGAGCTGTTTATACCAATAAAAGTAGGAAGATTAGTTATGAATATTTATGATCGGTGTCTTGTTTTTATGAGTTTGAAATGAAACTTTCCGAGTCTCAACAAAGGATTCCAATACAAAATCAATAATTATCGATATTCGAACATCGAAAGCTTCACACTTGTGGAGAGCACCGCTTAACCAGACGTCGTTAATTGGCAAAGAGGATATTCCATTTTTTCTCGTGAATAAAACCACTTACTCGCTTTGTAAAACGGTGCAACGAAGAAAGATGCAACTGTTTTCTTATGCAGAGAAATATTACGTTTTATGTGGGAAATAACACGAAATGAAAACTGAAAACGTACAGAATATTGGTGCCAAGCTTTTATTTGAGATGGAAACTTTTCTTACAAATTTCATAATCACCATTCAATAACTTAAACTATAATAATTATTCACTAATTAGAAGGGAAAACTTATAAAGAGGATAATTATTGTAAAAAAATTGCAAACGAAGATCAAAAATAGTACGTCTACCATTGACTGTTCTCAATGCACAGAGAAAATTTTCGAAGCAATACGGAAGCCTTTTATATAAAGGCAATAGTTTAAAAAGTTCACTAAGTATTGAGATTGAATATAACAAGCCATTATAAGGGAAAAATGAAATTTTTGTAAAGGGTTGTTTGTCAGAGGGAACCATCGCGTGACTTACCATATTATACATCCTACTACACGTAACCTGAATTACGGTAGAAGGTTTACTCTGCATTAATAAAAATGTATTTTATGCCCCATTTATGGCGCAAAACGGCACAATCTTTAACTATGTATCCGCATCACGCAAGGTCTCTTCGGAAATTTTTCCTGATTACCCATCGAGAAAAACGTGTTGTTTAGTATCACGTATTATGATTTAAAGCTATGTAGAGATGTATGCAGCTGGTCTGGCCTTAAACGTACATCAAATAAATGTTAAGAAGTTTCGTTTTCATCCTACGAAGTTCGGTTGTTTTATGCAGAATTATTTTATAAAATAAATTATCTTTTCTTGTGGTATTAAATAAGAAAGACTATTGGTTACTGAAATTTAAATACATTGAAACGTTTTGGAATGACTGCCATTGAGAGACGTATTACAAGGCCCTGAAAATAAGCACAATCCTATTTCAAAAATATTCTGTGAGAACTAGTATATCATTTTAACCCCCCAAGGACGAGTGTAACTTATACGTCACAGCAAACAAGTTGTGAGACGTCTTAATTCCTGGTGCTTCCTCGATATTTCTGTACATGCCAGTGCAATGTTGTTGCAGAAGGGTCTGGTTCGGCAGTTTATTATGCGATCTTCCCCGAGAAAGGTTTTATATTTTTTGACGGTGTTGAAAAACTCTGATATTTTTCCGATGGACCAAAAGAAATTTTCAATTGTGAACCTCAACGGAATTTTTAATTGTTTTGTTGAAAGACACACATCTACACTTCCATTTCCCTCTAACAATTCGTTGTCTTCCCAAGTTATATGCTTGAAACCGTGGTATTACAGAGTGCATTGGCATTGACTTAAACGTTTTCTTAGGATTTAAAACGAGCGCGTTCAATCATTTCTGTATGTTGCTGTTCAAAACATTTAAATAACAAGGCAATAAATTCATTCCTAGATTTAAAATACGATTTGAAACGAACTATACAAACCTTTAATTTTCCATGAAATCTATTGATTTTTCAAATAAGTTTCGTATTATAATCTCTCTACTTTTATTTTTTAGAAGAAATATATTAAAATGTATTAAAATAATACCCTAATGAATACTGTAGAGTCGTTTCGAAATGAAACGGTCTATTATTCTAGCCTATTCTTCCCCGGAGGCATAAACAATTGTAGCATGTATATAACGTAACGGGTAACAAATTATTTATGCATTTTGAATAAACTTAACGCTCCACGTTATTCAGACATAAACCGAGAGAAAAGCTCGCGTGACTTGGCAAAAAAGAACTTGTGCATGAATAAAGGAGAAGTGCCTTCAAAATATTTACTTTTCTTTCACAAACAACGGATATATTTTCTCTGAAGAGTCTGGATACTTTTTCGCGCTAGCCGTTCCTAAGGGCGTGGGTACAATAATGTAATTAGTTTCGGTTCGTGTCTGCGAGTACATGGACCGCATCGGGTATCCACTTCGGGGCTGAAAATTGCTCGGACGATTTTTCCGTTTTGCGGCTTGGGTATGCGGCGGGGGGCGGGGGAGAGGAGAGTTACGTGTCGTCACGGAAGTCTCTGTGCTCCGTTGCGTGCTGTGGGTGGTTGTGGCGCAGGCAGCTTTTACACTCGCTCTAATGACTGACACGGGTGCCAATTCCCTGCGGATTCGTGAAATGGGGGCGAGTTGTAGATATTAGACCTCTGGGAGTCAATGTTCTAATCGTATGAGATAAATTCACGAAACAATACAAGAATGTGCCGTGATGTATACGGTTTAAATAAACAGAGTAAACATGTTTTGAATTGATCAAAATATGAAAAGAAACGTCATAAGAAAATAAATATTTCTCAAAATTTATATATTTATCGCTAAAAAACGCACAAAACTCTATGAGACGTTTGAGAAAGGTTTGGGGAGCTTTAACACCTTTACTCAAGAGCAATAGCAATTGAATAACTCGGCAGTTCCTCTTGGAGAGTTTGAAAAAATAGCCGTTCAAGATTGGGTCACGCATGGAGCACGTTTCATTTGTTACAAATTATTAGTGCGAAATAATATCGAGCAAAACAAAAAATACAATATTCACTACTGCCATCATTATAAAAATAATACTCGGGTTATTTTCATTTCTGACACTTCGATTTCTCTAATAGTATAAATATAATACCAATGTAGAAGACGCGACCTTACTTGCCATTGCAACACATGTTTTGGATTCAGGTACTGATTATTCCAATACATTTTGTTTCTTTCAGATTCTAATCGGGGACAGTTGGGTATTTTTATCTAATTATCACTCAAAGTGAAACAAAGTGCTTAAAAATTAGTTTTGGATCCTAAATGTATGATTATTATGTTTTCAGTTCAAAGTTTGGTTACTACAATAGTCGCAATTATAATTTCCTTAGTTTTTATTCTCTATGAATACTCGCGATGAACATAGCGTAAAAAAGAGATGTACATTATATTTCGATGACGCAAGAAAAAGAGGAAGAAATTTAATACCAAAGATGAACCAGAGATCTTGGTTTCTGAAAGCATTTTGTTTGCCAAATGAAAACGTTTAGGCTACAATTTGCAGTAATCAAGCATAAGATGTTTTTCGTATTCCTAATTTTTTTGTAAAATTAAAAAAAAAGAGAACCACGAACATTTGTTATTATTTTTAAATATCTCGTAATAATTGACATAACTCCCTACAAGCTGACGTGTAGGTAGGCCCCGGATCTCTCCTTCAAGCAAGGGAAGATCATCGTCTCGTCCCGCGATAAAAAACATGCACAATACTTACAGGACTAAAGACCTTAGAAGTTGACGTGCCCAGAATAATAACCTATAAGACCAGAACCTATAAATCAATTTAGTTTTAATTAGCACGTGAAAATTGAAAAGAGTTGTGTATAATATCAAATAAAACAATTAAAATAACACGGCAAATCTTGGTAACAGATGAAATAAAATACAATTTATTTGACGTACTTTCAGCACACATTTCTTCTCGTATTTTGAATTACTAATCCATTATTTGTGGCTACAGTTTTTTTCGTTTACAAGGGTAAAACAACATTCATTGCTTCTTTTTTATGAACTTCAATCGTCTCACAAAGGATAGTTATCCTAACTTGAAACTCAATTAAACTTCATCAAACGTGTAATACCTAAATCGAGATGAAACTTAGTCGGTACTGGTTTAACAGCAATTTTTTAGAGTTGAGAAAACATCAAAGAAAGATTTTTCGAGCACTGTAGATTGGAAAGTGAATAAATAGCACATGAAATAGTTGTTCATTGGTTTCTCGAAAGCAAAAATTTAAACCACGTCGAGCGTCTACAACACTCCAGCGTTATAACCCCTAAAGAAAAAAGAAACAAATAAACAAAAACGTTAAAGTTTGCATACTTACTTTTCTCTGCCTTTTTAGAGAAGGTAACAGCATGATTAAATTTTCCAGAAGCAAATTTCCTGAAAACCGATATTATTGTCATTGCTTTGGCTCAAATAACAGTCGTGAAATAACTGAAACCACAAAAAGGACTTACATTTATTTCATCATTTAATGACGTCAACAACTCATCATCCCGACAAGTAAATAGCAGTCGTCAGAACATTAAAACAATAATAGAAGTCAGTAAATAATCAAACCAGGATGATTTTTGCACATTTTGTTAATATATTGAAAACAGGCAGATCCAAAACTAGTTTTCGGTATGTTCCCCATATGAGATCTACAGAGCTAATTTATCTTAAAATACCGTACGCTTAACTGTTTTTACTCTTATCACATATTTATAAGTGTGGCCACTGATGAGAGGGAAAATTCACGTAAACTAGTTCTCGTTCATGACTATTTTTAACATATTATTAAAACTTGAAAAACATCGAGGTTTGATTATTTTCCTATTGTTATTACTGGGAACTTCCACAATATATCTGCTACCACCACTGAATTGAATAAAACCATCCTTAATGAGAATTTCGTAGTGACTTAAAAACAATGATGAACTTCAACTTGCAATGAAACGCAATAAAAAGGATTGCAGGAATAAGTAAGATTTCTAAAATTGTACATGTTCCAACGTAAAATCTGCCTAATTCTTTCAACGGCTTATTTCAAGACAATACGAAAAGAAAAAAAGTATAATATTAATAAAAACTAAAATTGTTACTGGGGGTGTTGGGGAACGAAAGATACGTATCGTCACGGGATTACGTACGCACTACTCTTTTATGACCACCGAGAAATAAAACATCATATAGTCTTTGTAGACCACATTAACTACATATACAAATGTTCGGTACTTATAGTAGTAATTAATCTGTAGGTAATGACATAGTTAATATCTACATAAACACATAGTTAACATGTATTTGTTAGTCAATTCTCATTGCACTTATAATGGAAAAATTATATTCAATCATGAGAAATATTAATGAAGTGTGTATTAGGGGACTTCAGCAAACGTAATTTTTAAAACACACATCATGTACAAAGAAAATACGGTACATTGGCTTCTGTATACAAGAAGTACTTTTTTCCAAGGAAGAGAAATAAAATCTTTTAAGAGAAGTGAAATCGATGTACAGGAACTTCAAGTAAACCGTATCCACCTATGTTCTCAAATAACGTTTCACCACTTTCCGTATAGCATCTCTCGGAGCCGTTCGGTGGCTAACACTTTCTCCTCCTCTTCTTCCTCCTCCCGGTTGTTCGTCTCCCTTCCGCACCCACCCATCCCCCAGGGCCATGAGTGAGAATGGTCTAAGCGAAAATCGAGACGCTGGAAGAAAACGAAATCTCTTTAAACTCTGAATGCCAACATTTAATAGAACACTTGACAAACAAATTATCAACTTACATGAACTAGGGCATGGAAATAAAGTTCCATGAAACACACGAAATTTCGTCCATTTGCATATAATTTTTATAAATAATTTATAATAATTTATTGTATATTTAAATGGATTTTCAGTTCACACATTAACAGTATAAGTATTCTGGTGAGTTAGGACGGAAATTTTTCTCTAAGCAGTTTAGTCCAAAGATTATATAAATGTAAATTATTGTTCACGATTATTTTCAATTGATTGACAGTGCAATAAAATTCAAATTTTAAATGAGTTTATTTATCTAATATCTAAAAATGACAAGTCTTACATATGTCTTTATGACATATCTAAAAGTAACAAATTTCAAAAGATGCACAAACACTATTGTAGCCAAAGATGTTAAATTACCAAAATCGTTCCGGACACATTTATCTCAATTTCTTTGTTTCTCTCGTTCCTTGTTTCTCTCCCTCCCTTTCTTTCTCCTCTCTGTCTCTCTCGCTCTCTCTTTCATACGTTTATAACTCTTGCATATATTCGTAAATTATTGAACAAATGAAATAGCAATGAAATGACAAGCTAAAGATTAGATAAGAAATGCAGACCATAGTATGATGTTTCCTGTGTGGTGTATTGCGCGCCTGGGAAGTACCGGGAGCGGTGGCTCAGTGCATCAACTGATGTCATTGCAATGCCTCTAACCGAGAGGTCCTAGCTTCTAGTCCCGACGGCGAGGAGAATTTCGACACTAGCTTTTCAGGTAGGTCGAATTCAGTCGATGTCTGAACAAGAATTCTAGCGGCTACTCTGATTGATAGTTTTCCGTGGTTTCTCCGATCAACACCAGGCGAATGCCGGAGCAGTACCCTACCAAACGGGCCACAGACCGCGCGCGATCTTTCCTTCATCTTCCTTGTCCTATCCCCATCCCTTACACACACACACACACTAACACGCACTACACTACCACATATGCCGGGACACCGGTCGGGGTCATAGAACTTCTCCCGGCTGGGGCGGTGTCCTACTGTTGGGAGATACCTGGTTAGGGAAAACCGCGCCAGTCGACGGCAGATCAACACCGGATGTCGCCATCCAGTGGGGGAAGATTACCGCTACCTCCGAATGAAAAACATGCACTACTCTTACGGAACTAATGACTTCAGTAGTTGACGCGCCCGGAATCATTAACAGTCCGGGAAAGTCTCGTCGCAGTGGCATCTTGCTGGTGAGAGGGCTTCGAACAGAAATTACGTTGGTAGCTCCAACTGCAGCTCGAAAGCGTAAATGGCGTATTCACGACAATTAAAACAGGTGCTGGAAGTGTTCTCCCCTTCACGTGTTTCCCACGGATCTGGCTGCTACCAACATAGAAGCAATTTTTAAAAGCAGATCCTGATTCGGCTTGGTGCGGAGAAATTTGCATCGGACTCTCACTCATCATCAAATTTTCAGTGCGGAGAAACACGTACAGTATTACAAAGCACGTTTTCTTGCAAAAATACTGGTATTTACATAGTGGAACTAGACGCACGTCAGACTGTACCGGTCTTTAAATCTAGACATACGTCCTGAACCGACCTCCGTATGTATCTATCGATTTCCATATTCTAATTTTACAATTAATGATAAAACTGCTTCTAGATGGTGTCATTATCTGCAATAGAAATTGGTTCTGATTTGATATATTCTTCATAATATCTACTGCAGAGCTTAATAGAATAACACAAAACCGTTCTGTTCGCGTGCGCCATTTGAATTTTTCTGTGCAGCAATGAAATCCTGAGCGAAACGGTCACTCGCGGACGAAGCGAGCCGCATCCCTTACGATTACGCCTTTCTCCTCCCACCTGCCGGTTCCGGCGAGCGGGCCGAGTGGTCAGCGCCGCCTAACGCGCCGCTCCCTTCCCCGCCGCGCCCGCCGTCGCAGAATCCCGGAGGCGGCGGCCGCCGTGCGGGGTTGCGGGGCGGGAGGGGGGCGCGGTCAGCGGGCCGAGGTGAGAAAACGGCCCAGTTTTCGCCGCGTCGTTGAAACGGCGGAAACGCCCTCCCGGGATTCGAGGCGGAGACGTTGCTCGTAGAAGTCGGAAACACTTCGCTCTCTTCTTCTTCCTCCGCCTCCGCTCCGGCTCCGCCAGCTCCTCCGCGGAGCGCGCCTCCTCCCCTACCCCCGCCCGCCGCCGGAAGGCGCTCGCCCTTTCTCGCTCGCAGGGCTTCGGTGGCAGGCGAGCAGGCGGGCGGGCGGGCAGGAGAACTGGAGGGCGGGGCGAGGACGGGGCCGGGAGGGGGTGGGGGTGGGGGCGTGAAAAGTGCAGCGGCAGTGGGCTCGCGGGGGCGGGGGCGGGGGCGGTCGTTGAAGCAATGGGCGTGAAGAGCAGCGGGGGAGACGATGGAGGTGGTGAGTTTCTGGAGTTGGGGCTGCAGGAAGCGGGGCGGCGCCTCCTCCCGGAGACAGACTTATTAGGCAAGGGTCAGAGGCGGCGCCCGTGCAAATTGAATGAGTGTAGTTTGGGGGAAAAAAGGAGTAATGGAAACTTCTTCAAATCATGCTTCTCGTCCATTTTCTCTGTCTATTTTAATCGCAAGAGTTGGAAAACTAAAATCATTTTATCGCCATACAATTCCAAATCGTATTTTTTCTATCACGTAATTTAACCCGCTAGTACGTTTATCGCACGGTGATCGATGTCGTGTTAACATGTGACCTTAAGCCTAACATATTACAATTATATAAACGTGCTGTTTAACAACTCGGTAAAAAGAACCCAATTTTTACAATATTTCTGAAAAATATCCAAATTAAATAATGTAATATTGTGTTCGAAATTTGTCGTTTTAGGTATGATTCCGATCTTAAACAGCACATTACTAACTGTTAAAAAATATCTCACTAGCGAAAGAAAGCAGTTTGTAAAATTCGACCACTCAAAAAACTAGTCTCTAAGATAAATATTAGCGGAATTTACCTTAGTAACACCAGCTCAATTATTAAAAGAAATATTCGTTTCCCCATGGTTTACTTATACAAATGCCCAGAAGGAAAGAAACGACCATCACGAGAAGCAAGATTGAAATAGAAATCATGTGACTAAGGGCACGGAGTCAAGAATCATTCCAGATTCTTATTCTTAGTAGAATTTTTTTCACGAATACATAACACCACAAGATCACATAAGCTTTCCTTCAGTGGAGTCAAAAATTCAGAGGAACACAAAAATTATCCAACGTTTTCCGCGACAACGAAGCTCTTTACAAAGACAACCAAGGCAAACTAATAACGTTTTGATGCACAATACACAGAGAATTTCTCGCACAAACGCAATCATCCGTGATTTACTACCTCGCGTAAGCGCTACCACAACCGAGAAGTGTGGTGTGTGGTCGGTGGTAACGTAAGCGGGCGGAGGGTGGAACCGTGGAAGGAGACGCTGAGTGAGGGAGGAACCTGCAACGGCGACGCCGGCGGCGGCGGCAGAGACGGCGGCACTTTGGAAACTTTCACGCCCTCCACGCGAACTTCCACGGCGGAAGTCGCGGCGGCGGCGGCGACGGCGGCGGCGGTGGCAGTGCGGGCGGGGTGGGCGGGGCGGGCGGGGCGTGCGCGTGGGCGCCAGTGTGTGCACGGCCGCGTGCGAACACACCCACGCGCGGATGGCGCGGCGCCGCCGGCAAAGCCCTCGCCGCCGTCGCCGTGCGGGCCGACGCCCCGGCTTATCTCGCAACCCCCGACGTGCCAATGCCGCCAACGCTACCGTCGTGAGCGCCAGAGCCTACACCACCACCAGCACCAGCACTACAAACACCACTACCGCTGCTGGTACCATTATCACTACTACTAACATCATCTTCAACATCTTCACTATCACCACAACCTCCACTACCACTATCGCCACCACATTCACCACCTCCTCTACCTCCACCTCCACTTCCAGCAGCAGCAACACCACCACTATTATCGACAGCAACACCTTTAACACCGTCTCCAATGCTTTCATTTAATACAGCATGGAGTGCGATGGCCTCACGAGCTACGATAGACGGGGAGACTGGTCAGTATCCCACTGGCTGCGTCTGAAATAATACTAATTCTAATACGAGAATTGGTCGTCAGTCGGAACTAAAAGGTGCATGAAGGCAGAAATATAGACTACTGACGCCTCCACCACCATCATCGTACCAACTAACAACTAACTCATCGGCATAACCCCAGATAGTTTAACTCATCGCCACAGCATCACCGCAACTGCGGTAATGCTAATATCAGCGCTGCTATCACAGTGGAAGCAAATAAGCTGGCGGTGGTGCAGGTTCCGCCGTCCCTTCCAGCTTGCGAAGAGCCTCGACACTACCACACACATCGGCACCGTCACCCTGCAGCCCACTGGACTCCACGCTCTCAAGGCTCCCACAGACCGGCGCAGAACATTCGCAGAGGGTGCGGCGCCGCAAGTTTCGCACTAGACGCGGCGACGACATTCGTGGGTCCGTTCACACCGTAGCGTCAGTTATGAGTCAGCGTTTGGTGACAGTTTTCCTTATCTGAAGGAACCGCTCGCTTCTATTCGTGCGGGGGGTAGAAACGCCAAGTTACTCGTAGTACGTTTTCTGAGCACATGCAGTATGGCGCTTTCCTTCTTTATTTATGATTTCCCGTCAGATCGTTAATATCTCTTTAGAAAATATAGAAAGGGGTCCATGATTTTGATCTAGAAAGGAAAAAGTACGGAGAATTTCATACCTTACGTCACAAAGGACGAGATACACTTTTATATTTAGTAGAATGACCAATGACTGTTTTGATAAAATTTTGAACCTGATCGCAGAAGATATACGAAAATCCAACATAAGAAATATAATTACAATTCTATTGATTTCATTTCTGAAATGTACAAAATTTTAAGAACAAACAAATTTAAAATCTTATTTTAATGTTATTTAAAATTAATTAAAATACTGAACACGATTATAAGTATTTTTCTAACCGTTCAGTCGTGTCACATTCACTGGTGAGCTTAAAATATTCAACATCTGACGAGTCTTTGACTTGGTTTCCTCAGCGAAAACTGAGGGGCAGCGGAAAAAACGCGCCCGACTGCAAAACAACGTATTAAACGCTGCCAATCCGCTGCGGCGGCGCTCGTCCTCCGCGAAGGTCTGAACGTGCTCAAAAGCCAACACGTGACGCGAAACTTCCGTTGCCGACATTCCGTGTACGCTGCGGATGTTTCGCTCTGGTCTGTGGGAGCCTTAATTTAGGCATGTCAAACCGCGCCTGCACAATCTACTTGCCCGCTACTACGAGCACGGGCAACTTTCCTGACTGGGCACTCATTTCCCCTTAAAATCCAGAAAGGGGTGTACATGTGCAAGCTAAAGCGGCGCGAGGCGGTGAATAGTGGCTTCGTACGAACATATGTTTGGCACATTTTTTCTTTCAAGTAGCCCAGAATTGTATTGTGTTCATATTTTTCACTATTTTTTACTATTTGATGTTTATTTCCTCACTAAATTCTTCCTTACATAAACATCTTATGGCGAATTTGTTCCTTATTTTCGTTTTGTGTTGTGTTATTAAATAATTTATTTCTTGTATTTAGCAATAATGTGAAATAAATTAACACGTTTCTATAGGTGAACAATTCTCGCGGAATTCGTGCGGATTGGCATCGTATTTAACAGACAAGAATGAAACCTAAATTTAAAGTAAAAATGTTCATGCTGTTATATCACTGTTAAGTGAACAGTATTAATAATCAAGATTAGTTTGATGTTTTTTTTTTATTTTACTCTCAATTGAGATTTTGAAATCGAACTGTTGTATTATTTCATTTTAATGTACCATTTGTTTGCCTTAAAGAGAAAATGGGAGTTATTATACATAAATTTGTGATGATAATAACTGTCAAGTAAAGTCTGTCATGGGCTGGATATTCAGTGACGTACCGCCTCTCCGGAGGAATTTGTACCATCCTTACTTTTAAATCTCGCGCTAATTTCCTTGGACGCAATGCTCGCGAGCGCTAGTAAGCTTGTTACCTTGCCCGCAGTCTTCACCTGCCTGCACTCCCTGGTGGCAGTTCGAGGTCATGAGATGGAAGAAGAGGGGGGAATTGTTATCCAATCGGGAGCTCCAATACCTAAAATTTAAGCCGTAGCGAAGCTCCCAATTGAGTAAGTGCCCTCCTCTCCGTCCAGGTCGTGATCTTGAAGTGCTAGTATGTTTAAATTAGAATATACCTGCGATCCCAACTTCTTGCGCTACATCCTCGTCCCAATCCAACACCATCCAAGGGTTGTGTACGGTCGCGATACATCCACACCAACTGCAAGTTACCGCGAATCAAACTGTGTCGCCACTACTAGAGCCGCCCACTTGACACTAATACCTCGTTCTTCACCGACCCTTCCGCGAAGTCCGGGTCGCTCTCATCATCTCCGTGTAATTTGTCCAACAATCACTGTCAATGCCATTGGGGTTGCTATCCTCACTGAACACCTCACCTTAAACGTTCTGACCTGCACACCAAACACAATTTCCCCTAACATCACTAAAGCCATCACTAACGCTGTTTCGACGCCGTTTTCGCCACCTTTAGTCACAAACTCCATCACCACCGCCTCCGCCACAGACCCCCAAACCCCCTAGCCACTCGTCGCGCCGCAGTCATCTGCCGTCCCCATGGCCCCCACCGCCGACACCTCCCGCTCAACCCTCGCCACCTCCACCAACACACCGGAAGATGTGGTCCAGTGAATCAACTGACGTCACTCCAGTGCCTCTGACCGAGAGGTTTGAGGTTCGACAGTGACAAGATTTTCGACACTAGGTTGAATTCAAACGCTGTTTGGAGAAGAATTCTAGCGGCTGCTCTGATCGCTAGTTTTCCGTGGTTTCTCCGATCAACACCAGGTGAATGCCGGAGCAGAACCCTCGCAAACGGGCCACGGACCGCGCGCGATCTTCCCTTCCTCTTCCTTGTCCTATCCTCACCCCTTACACACTTCCACACACTACTACTACGCATCCACACATGCCGGTAGACAGGTCGTGAGCTTAGAGCTTGTTCCTGCTGTGGTTGTGCTCCGCTCTTGGGAGATACCTGGTTGGGGAAAAAAACTCGCTAGCCGAGGGTAGGTCGGTGCCGGATCGCGCCATCCAGCATGGGAAGATAATCGCCACCTCCCAAGGAATATCGTGTACTACATTTACGGGACCAATGACCTCAGTAGGCGACGTGCTCGGAATCACTAACAACCAACCAACCATCCACCAACACCAGTACTGCCTCGCTATCCTGTTACCGCCGTTTGTACCGTGACTCCCACCATTCCACCACCACGATTCCCACCGCCTGAGTCAGCCTGTGACCTGCGCCTCGATGGCCCCGCCTCTCCGGCTAGTCCCTGGGGCCACCGCCGCCGTGAAGAGCGGAGAAATAACCCCACGCATATTTCTGAGCTTGAGAACCACTGTACCGTAAAACTTCACGCTTTGTTGGCGTAAAGACCCTGAGAGCACTGGGGAGCACATCGCCACGAGTCGTTCTACCTACGAGGCTCGCCGGCAATTATCCATTTTTGTGTGTATTTAACGGCAATATTTTTCGCGTGGGCAAGGCCAACGGGGTCGTGTTTTGCAAAATTAATTTTTCTGTAATTGCGTTCGAGATAGAGGTTTATGGTTCTGATAAAGGCAGCTCAAACCTCAAATGCCTTCTCTTCAATGTTTACATTCTTCTTTAATTCATGTACCATTCAGTGCTCGTGGTATGATAATATACATCACTTAAGTTTATAAAAGCAATTGTAAGTTGCAAATTATTTGATACTTAGAAGACCATTCTCAGTTCTCTGTTACTCTCTCCTTGAAAGTCATTAAAAATGCGACCATCCTATAGAAGTAGAGTCGATTCCTTTATTAGCGAAACCAGCGACTAACATTTTTGGTCACTATATAAGACGTTCACTACATCCCATAACGTGAAAAAACTAAGTTTCTCCTCAATGATTTTATTTTGTTACTTCAGATGTTCAGTAAACAATCCAAACTCTCCGAATGCAAAATTTGAATACGTTAATTAAAATAATTTTTTGCAGTTGTCTTTGTAATTTTAATAATATTTGTAGATCCTTCTCGCAAGTCTGTGCTTTATGGACACTTGAGTCTTTAATGATCACATACAACATAGTTTCCAAGTTTGATGACCTTGAATGATTCGTGCCCTACTGGGACATCACCTTTACCTACGTAAATTCACTTTGTCATCACTTCAGACTGGATTTTCATGTAATTAATGTATATAATGTGCAGGCAGACAACGTAGGAATGTTGACTACATAGTTTTAAAAACGCGGCTTTCTGTGTCCCTGCGGAAAGGATCGAAAGGACAGCAAATGTTCAAAATATAAATGCCATTGCTATTCCTAAAAAATGAATGTATTTTGTCATAAGTATGCAGAAAATGATAGTGATATATTTCTAAATACTAATTATTACTACACTCATTATTGCTATACTCATCATTAGATTTCAAATATATACAATTTCCGTTCAAATATACACTAATTTATCCTGGTGTCCGCCATCGACCCTCAGTCATTCGTCTACCGAAATAACATTGGTATGTGGATTGCTAGCGACACAAGGTTTCACTAGTTTTTATCTTGAAGTCCGCGTCGATTAAGTCACCCTCAACGGAATTTCCATAGATGGGCTAAAACGTTTTCCCTATTGGTACGTTCCTTGTTCCTTGTGATTCCCCGAACAAATGCTACAAAATAACTCAGGAGATCTCCACCTGCAATCTCAAAGTTATTGAACCATGCAATCCTGAGGGGTAGAATATTAATTTTTCTGGAAATTGTATTTCATGTGTTCACTATATTCAATGTCAAGAGTTCACTCTAACCGAATCATATAGTGTGTATTTGTAATGTATGTGGATCTGGAGCAGTGACTTTCGTTCACTAAAATAATAAGTTGATTGTATACTACTTCACACTGTAAAGATTCGATTGTAAAAAAGGGTGAAAATACAAAAAAAATCGTTTTATCGAATAATTATATATAATATGTATACATTTGAATGTTATAATTAGAAAATTGCTATTTTAAATACTGTAAGGAAAATTCACGCAATGTATCCCCCTAAAAAATCGATTAGAAAAATGACAAGGCTGATTGAATTGCGGAAGTGGAAATTATACAAACGTTCCTCGGAAGGGTAAAGAAGCTCGTAAGAAAAGCGTGGTAATCCAACGGAGGCGAACATCAAAGTGAAGTGACAGACTTGGGAGCTCAGGGACAAACGCGACCGACAGCCCTCTTCGGAGGAAGGAGCTCAATCGCTCGCGAGAAAAAGGAGGAAAACGAGGATTATTGAGACCGGAGAACACGGAACCGGTCCCGGCCTTCTCTTCAAACTCATTTGTCCTCACAATTACACGATGACAGCAGCAAATTAATGTGGTAATGGTGTCTGATCGATTGCACGGAATGTTGTACTCGGAAATCCTTTCTTCACGATTTCATTGACATCGGTACCCTAAAATGTGTATTACATTTCTCAGTCTTTTATTAATGAATACGGCAATGAACGTTTGGAATTCATCTCCCAGGGTCATTCTTCAAAAAACCCAGTTCAGTAATTTAATTACAAATTTCTTTATAATTTTTTAACAAACGACAAGTTAAAAAAGATTCCCCTTTGTGTTTCAAAACGAAATATAAATCAATATCAGGCAATTTCACAAAAAAAGACGTTTCTCATTAAACATTTCGTGGGAGGTGGTCTTGTTTGAGCTAAGAGTGATATTACGTATCCTAACTTTCCAATATTAAATTTTCTAAGTAACACGGTTTTAAGAGGAT